>SJYT01064067.1:338862-370212 GCA_006410635.1 Cephalophus harveyi
TGTTTTCCTATACTGTGTACATATGGATAACATCTGTGGTCAAAGGATGTTTTTTAAATGTTTGGGAAAATGCCAACATAGATGGAATCTATCCTTAATCTGTAGCTACCAAATACACAAAGAGCTAGTTATGAGAAGTTGAGTTGCTTATTAATCCTATGGTACTAATGAAGCTGAGATTTCTACTCAGAATAATAATAGTAATAATAATATCAGTAACTAACATTTATTCAAGGTCTCTTTGGTGGAAAATGTTTTGTGTTCATCATGTCTTTTTAAGGCTTACCCATCAAATGCTTTTTGTACTATTTTATAGATATTGATTCAGTACAGGAATTTGAAAAGGTAATAAGATACAGAGGTAGAAAATATTACAGTCTTAAAATGTGCAGCAGATTCTGACTTGTTCAGTGCCAAGTCAAGGCAGAAGTATTAGCTGTATTATGATGACAAATGATGTATCTATTCAGCAGTGCTTTACCTCCTTTGACAATTGTCTTCTGATTCAACTGTAAAATGTTCATGTATTTAATATACGCATTTTGCCAGTGATATATAAAAACATTAATAATTGACTTAATCCCTGTTCAGCTGAACCCAAAAAACTACAGCCCTGAGTAAACTCATTTCTAAGGAACAGACAGCCTTGGAGTCAAAAGAAAAGAGTCACTCTTGTATTATGTCAAAATATTTAAAGCTTGAAGCTGCCACCACATTCCCTTGATGCAATAGCAGTCAGCCAGTTCCTGCCAAAAAGGAAAAAAAAAATTAGTTGCAAAACATAGCATTAAACATTGTACATTGTAGGACACATTAAACGTTGCACATTGCTACTCATGGAGTCAGCAGGATGAGCTGTGTACCTGGACTAACAAATTTCAGGTTTTCAAAGTAATGATTAGAGTTGATTGAGTATAACAAAAGTGCATAGTTTGGCTGTGAAACTAAAGGCAGCTGAAACAGACTTTTACTTTATTTCCATTGGAAAAAACAATTCATGAAAAGTAGGACATAATGTAGAGAAGTTTCTTTTAACAAAACCATGTATTTCTCTTCAACAGAAAAGGCCCATAGTGTGCACTTTCAAACCTTAAACATTTTTATCCTTTGTTGTTTACCAAAATAATGGCCATATGTACAGGGCCAGCTTAATACCTAAACAAAGTGGGCAAGTTCTCCATTAAAGACCGTGGCCTCCCTTTCCAAAACATTGCTCCCACCAACCTAGTGAAATTGCACCAGTTTGCCCTTTGAGTTAAAAGAATTGATCTTCCATAGAGTGCTTATTAACATAACTCCAAGGGTTAAAATATTAAATCATTAATAATCTTTAGTCCATAAACTCAAATAAATTAATATGTCTAATTTAAAGTAAGACATAGAACATAAAACAGGTAAATTTTGACAAAAGAAGGACAAACAAGGTATGAGGCTGAGTTCAAATGCTGCAAGCCAAAACAGGATATGTAATTTTTTTTTTAATTTTTACTTTATTTTACTTTACAATACCGTATTGGTTTTGCCATAGATTGACATGAATCCACCATGGGTGTATATGAGATCCCAATCAATGGAGATACTCTGGCAAACAAGGGAAAGCATGAGAACCTATGATCCCAGTGGCAAAAAAAGAGGCATGAAACGGGAAAAAGAAGGAAGATGGAGATGAACTGTGTCTATATTTCCAATTTTGCCTTAGAGAAGCACTGGCAATTCTGTTTGGATGCATCTGTATCACTATATTTTGCTTTGCATGTTTTTTAAAATTTAAACTGCCTCATTTGAAAACTCTGGCCTTTCTAATTTTTACATATGAGATTCAAAATGAATAACTCATAGTTATATTACAATATGGTTATGAAGGTGGTGGGCTGCCATCTATGGGGTCGCACAGAGTTGGACACGACTGAAGTGACTTAGCAGCAGCAGCAAGGGAGCCATTGGTTCAGAAGAGAGATGGTAAGTAAAATGGCATAGCTGCTGTTTTGGAAGAAGAAATGAGGATGCCCTTTGGCAGTAGAAGTCTATTTTCTGCTGTCATTCGAGGGCACAAAGTAAATGCTTCTTGCTCTTGAGAAAGGCTTGGGGCTCTCTGTCAGCAGTTTTCAGGGGTATACCAATGGAAACCATGAAAGGGACATCAGATTCAGTCCCTACCTTAAAAAGTTCTTCCCACAGAGGACTCTGATACATCCTTAAAGACACAGAATATTTGTCAGCTGATTAAAGTTATTTTAAACTCACCTAAGGGTGTTGTTTGATTCTTACAGAAAGCTTTGTTTTGTGTGCTTGGTTTTGAGTAGTTTTCTATCATAAGTGAAACATAAAGGGACTTGTATTAACCATGGCCACACTGGCAAAACAACACAAGAAGTTGTGCTAGGGAAAAGTATTATGGGGAAAAGTATGAAGGGTGACAAGGAAAGGGCCGTCAGAAATGCACCGTTTAAATGTGACTTTTTTAAGAAACAAAAATTCCACAGGTCATGAAAATATGAGTTTTGCAGAATATTTCTTATATTGGGGAGCAGGTCAACAATTGTTAAGGCATTGATTTAAAAGGCACCCACTGAAAGTGAGTGAGGAACTAGTAGCTCAACTGTCAGTAGCACAGAGCTTCTGGCCTCCAGAACAGAAGGTCCTCCACAGTGACCACCTCCCTTTTGCTTTCCTTTCCAAAGATATGAGTTTTATCAGGTGTATTTCAACTAAAGGTAGAGAATTTGTGAAACATATGGAATTGATAGCTCTATAGTTTTTCTATTAACTGTTTTTCAATCTTCTTGAACTAAGAATGCTAGTAAGAAATTTCGACCATTTCTCTCTTCCATGTAGAGTGGGAATTTAATATTAGCCACTAAAATTACAGATACCAAGGGAACATTTCATGCAAAGATGGGCTTGATAAAGGATGGAAATGGTATGGACCTAACAGAAACAGAAGATATTAAGAAGAGGTGGCAAGAATACACAGAAGAACTGTACAAAAAAGATCTTCACGACCCAGATAATCATGATGATGTGATCACTCATCTAGAGCCAGACATCTTGGAATGTGAAGTCAAGTGGGCCTTAGAAAGCATCACTACGAACAAAGCTAGTGGAGGTGATGGAATTCCAGTTGAGCTGTTTCAAATCCTGAAAGATGATGCTGTGAAAGTGCTGCACTCAATCTGCCAGCAAATTTGGAAAACTCAGCAGTGGCCACAGGACTGGAAAAGGTCAGTTTTCATTCCAATTCCAAAGAAAGGCAATGCAAAAGAATGCTCCAATTACCGCACAATTGCACTCATCTCACATGCTAGTAAAGTAATGCTCAAAATCCTCCAAGCCAGGCTTCAGCAATACGTGAACCGTGAACTCCCTGATGTTCAAGCTGGCTTTAGAAAAGGCAGAGGAACCAGAGATCAAATTGCCAACATCCGCTGGATCATGGAAAAAGCAAGAGAGTTCCAGAAAAACATCTACTTCTGCTTTATCGACTATGCCAAAGCCTTTGACTGTGTGGATCACAATAAACTGTGGAAAATNTGCTTTTGAACTGTGGTGTTGGAGAAGACTCTTGAGAGTCCCTTGGACTGCAAGGAGATCCAACCAGTCCATTCTGAAGGAGATCAACCCTGGGATTTCTTTGGAAGGAATGATGCTAAAGCTGAAACTCCAGTACTTCGGCCACCTCATGCGAAGAGTTGACTCATTGGAAAAGACTCTGATGCTGGGAGGGATTGGGGGCAGGAGGAGAAGGGGACGACCGAGGATGAGATGACTGGATGGCATCACTGACTTGATGGACGTGAGTCTGAGTGAACTCCGGGAGTTGGTGATGGTCAGGGAGGCCTGGCGTGCTGCGATTCATGGGGTCGCAAAGAGTTGGACACGACTGAGCGACTGAACTGAACTGAACTGAAGGGGGATATTGGCCTAGAGAGCCTTGTGAGAAGGGCATTCCAAGAACACTTTTTACCATATGTCATTTTTATCCATGTTTTAATTTAGATACCTTAAATCTTTTCTGGAGCAAACCAGAGAAGGGAGGAATCGAGAAAGGGAATGAAGGAGGAAGGGAGGAAAAAAGGAAGGAAGGAAAGGGAAAAGGGAGGAAGAGAAGAAAGAAGAAAGGAAAGAAAGAAGGGAGGTGTGATCACAAGAAGAAGGAAGGCTAGAGTATTATAGGTTAACCATTTTACTTGTTTTTCAATCCAATAATTTAAATGGGAGGAAGAAGTTCCACACAAAGGAATAATTCCAATGATAAATAGCATCCTAAAACAAAAAAGGAAATTAGGATCTTATGCTCTAATGTTAAAAATAAATGTCCAGTCCCCTATTTGATTTCCAGCTGATGCATGTCTCAGATCAGGTTCATAGAAGCAAAGCCTGAGACAGAAATTCTTGTGCAAGTGATTTGTAGAGGGTAGTGCTCTCAGAAGGGTCCTGTAAAGGAGTGAAGGAATCAAGATACGGCGAGGAAAAGCTAACCAAAGATGTGGTGGCAACAGGAGATTAACTTCCTCTTGATCCCCTGGGCAGTTCTAAGGCTTGAATTTCACTTCATAACAAGACGGTCAGGCTTTGATGCCTCAGTTTCAGTCAGTCATTGCCCTCAGGCTGTCCCCTGCCTCACAGGAAGGTATGCTGGTCTCCCAGGCAAGGCAGTTCTCCTCTGCCAACATCAGTCCCTTCTAGAGAAGTGTACAGCTGTGAGCCTTTAGCAGGCAACATTCACAGCAGCTGCCAAATGGAGGCATCAGTTCAGTAAAGAGGATCTGAGTGAGGCAGCATCCACCACAGCCCCTTTAATACCAAACAGCTAGATGGGGCTCATGGTCTAGAGCAGTAAGGACAGCCTCATCACAAGAATCCTTTTGGAACAGTGCTGCTACCTGATTTCCAGGACTCTTATTTGAATCCTTATAAGGAAAATTTTCTGAACAAATTATAGGAGCTATAGTATATAATATGGCATTTTCCTATTAACCACCCCCCTACAGCTCATGCTATAGAAGAGGTCCCTAATTGCAATCCCACAGGCATAATCTTAACAATTACTTGCCATAAGCCCTATCAGAGGAAAGCTCAATAAGGATATGAGTATGCCTTGAGAAACTTATATGCAGGTCAGGAAGCAACAGTTAGAACTGGACATGGAACAACAGACTGGTTCCAAATAGGAAAAGGAGTACGTCAAGGCAGTATATTGTCACCCTGCTTATTTAACTCATATGCAGAGTACATCATGACAAACGCTGGGCTGGAAGAAGCACAAGCTGGAACCAAGATTGCTGGGAGAAATATCAATAACCTCAGATATACAGATGACACCACCCTTATGGCAGAAAGTGAAGAGGAACTAAAAAGCCTCTTGATGAAAGTGAAAGAGGAGAGCAAAAAAGTTGACTTAAAGCTCAACATTCAGAAAACGAAGATCGTGGCATCTGGTCCCATCACTTCATGGGAAATAGATGGGGAAACAGTGGAAACAATGTCAGACTTTATTTTTTGGGGGGCTCCAAAATCACTGCAGATGGTGACTGCAGCCGTGAAATTAAAAGAGGCTTACTCCTTGGAAGAAAAGTTATGACCAACCTAGATAGCATATTGAAAAGCAGAGACATTACTTTGCCGACTAAGGTCCGTCTAGTCAAGGATATGGTTTTTCCAGTAGTCATGTATGGATGTGAGAGTTGGACTGTGAAGAAAGCTGAACACCGAAGAATTAATGCTTTTGAACTACGGTGTTGGAGAAGACTCTTGAGAGTCCCTTGGACTGCAAGGAGATCCAACCAGTCCATTCTAAAGGAGATCAGTCCTGGGTGTTCATTGGAAGAACTGATGCCAACACTGAAACTCCAGCACTTTGGCCACCTCATGCGAAGAGTTGACTCATTGGAAAAGACTCTGATGCTGGGAGGGATTGGGGGCAGAAGGAGAAGGGGACAACAGAGGATGAGATGGCTGGATGGCATCACTGACTTGATGGACGTGAATCTGAGTGAACTGTGGGAGTTGGTGATGGACAGGGAGGCCTGGCGTGCTGCGATTCATGGGGTCGCAAAGAGTTGGACACGACTGAGCAACTGAACTGAACTGAACTGATGCTTTGAGATGGACTTCCCAGGTGGCTCAGTGGGTTCCACCTGCGATGCAAGAGATGTGGGTTCAATCCCCTGGTGGGGAAGATCTCCTGGAGAAGGGCATGGTAACCCACTCCAACCCACTTGTCTGGAGATTCCCATGGGCAGAAGAGCCTGGAGAAGAGTCTGAAGCAACTGAGCGAGCGTGCATGCTTTGAGATCCCTTTTACCGTAACCAAGTTGTAAGAGCAAAGATATTTTGTTTTTGTTTTTTCCTAACAGACTTTATTTCTGGAATGAGGGCTAGTATTTACAATCCCTGGTTTATATTGTATCTTCAAAGTCTTTTTAAAAATGTTGAAACTAAGGTTGTGATTTGATTTCTCTCCCTCAGGCCCCATATTCCCAATTCTGTGTCTTTCAGTGAGAGACTAATTACCCCCACCCTTCTCAATGGGCAGATGTCATTAATTTTGTATCTTTTCTACCTTTACTTTTTCTTATTTGCCATGTAAAATTTTAAAAAGAAATTTTTACGTAACTGTGGAAAAGGCACGAGGAAGACTATCTTTGTCTGTTTAGTTAATCCGACTTCTCAATTCTTTTTTCTTTTTTTAAAAAGGAAAACTCATTTTTATTCAGGCTTAATTTCTTCCTAACTCTTGTGTGTATGTGAAAGTCGCTAAGTCATGTCTGACTCTTTGTGACTCCATGGACGGTAACTGCCAGGCTCCTCTGTCCATGGAATTTTCCAGGCAAGAATACTGCAGCGGGCTGCCGTTTCCTTCTATCCTTCATCTATTGTCTCTGTGAGCAACAATGCTAAGGGACCCTCCCCCCCACCACAACATACACACCTCATTCCATCCCTCCACATTTTCTTTTTTTTTGTTTTGTTTTGTTTTTAAATTTTATTTTTACTTTATTTTACTTTACAATACCATATTGGTTTTGCCATACATTGACATGAATCCAATCATTCCATCCCTCAATATTTTCTTTTTTTTGTTTTGTTTTGTTTTTAAATTTTATTTTTACTTTATTTTACTTTACAATACCATATTGGTTTTGCCATACATTGACATGAATCCACCACGGGTGTATACGAGCTCCCAATCCTGAATCCCCCTCCCACACCCCACCCCATATCCTCTCTCTGGATCATCCCCGTGCACCAGCCCCAAGCATCCTGTATCCTGTATGCTGGGCATACACACCGAGGAAACCAGAATTGAAAGAGACACATGTACCCCAATGTTCATTGCAGCACTGTTTATAATAGCCAGGACATGGAAACAACCTAGATGTCCATCAGCAGATGAATGGATAAGAAAGCTATGGTACATATACACAATGGAGTATTACTCAGCCATTAAAAAGAATTCATTTGAATCAGTTCTAATGAGATGGATGAAACTGGAACCTATTATACAGAGTGAAGTAAGCCAGAAAGAAAAACACCTTCTCAATTCTTAACAGTCTCAGATACTTGTTGCCATGTTTTACTTATTCTTTAATTTATTTTAATTGTAAAAAATGTTAACAGTATATTTTGGCCTGAAGTGGTCCCTTGGCTGAAATGCCAGCTGCTAGCTCTAATTCTGGCTTTAAAAACAAAGTCCTGAATATTTAATAACTAAAAACTAGAACTAGTTGCCATCCTACTCCAAACCAGCTAACCTAAAGGAATAAGCCTTTCCATAAAAGAAGCATGGTAAGCAACTTCTAAGATGGGCCAAATCATCCGTGCCTCCTCATAGCCTGCAAGCTTCTGTAATCTTCTCCCCAGAATATAGAAAAAGGAATGGGATGTCACTTTTGAGACAAAATTTCATAAAAATTCTTGCTTCTGTCTTCCTTTCTCATTCTCACTTGCTCTGAGAGAAGTGAGCTGCCATGCTGTGAAATGCTCTATTGAGAAGGAAATTAGGAAAAATTAGTGAACTTGGAAAACAGGTAGTTCCCCCAGTTGAGCCTTGAGATGACTGCAGCCCCTGCCAATACCTTGATTACAGTCTTATGAGGGGCTATGAGCCAGAAAACCAAACGAAGTCATGCCTGGATTCCTGACCCATAGAAACTGTGATATGATAAATACTGTTTTAAGGCATCAATTTTTGGAGTGATTTGTTATGAAGCAAAATATAACTAATATTCAAGGCTTCAATAATATTTTTTTCTGTTTAAATTTGTCCCAAACCTCTCTTCTATTCTTAAAATGAAGAAAATATGTACATCACAAGTATTTTTGGCAGGTAGTGATATAAACGTTGACAGTGATTGACTATCTGGATTTAAATTACCATCACTATTTTCATAGGGAGTATAGGAGTTTTATGTAAATGCATGAAGAAAGAGCCTAAATTTGATACAAAAAATTTCTAAAACATGAATTTGTGAGCCCTTTTGCCTAAAATACAGATTAAAACAGTGCTCTTTTATGCCATCTTAAATTTCAGTGACTTTGGTTTGTATTATCACAACCTTTGAGCATCAGTAATAATGATGCTCATTTTTTTCTCAGACATCCTGATGAAGCACTAAGCATTTTCACAATGGCAAAAAAAAAAAAAATCAAATATTGCTGAAAAAGAAATCTAAGAGGCTAAAAAGCAGAGTAGTAAGTAGAGTAATTGCAAGTCTTACATACTAACTATCTTTATGTTGTCTATCACCATGTGGCAAAAAGATAGGCGTTCTTGTGATATTTTGGAAATTCTTTTTTGAGGGAATTTTAAATGCATGGTTCTTCAATGTTAGCTTGATTTTTAACAATAATGAGGAAAGGGTTGTTGAATAACTTTGGATTTTCTCTAATCCTGGTTTCAGCCACTTAAGAATCAGATATGGATATAGCCAGTAATAGCCTCTAGCTACAGAACTCAGACCTGGCTACTAGAACTAGATTATTTAATCCCCTTCAATATACAGTTATTTCAAAATCAAACAAAAGAAAATGGCTCACCTTTAAGAAAAGGACTCCAAAAATGAAAGTGTTCATGCATAAGCTACCTCATCGTGGGCCTTTAGCTAATATATTCACTAGATGTCAAAAAGTAGACATAACTTAAAATTGTATGTGTAATAAAAAGAAACAAAAGCATGAAAAATCATTCATGCATGCATTCATTCAATGAATAGTTCTTAAGCATTTCTATGTGTCAGTATTACACTCAGTGATGATATAAAACACAAAATAATATACTATAGACTTCAAGATCCTAAAGAACTAACAATGAGGATGAGAGGATGAGGAGTAGGGCAAATAAATGTACAAATAAACATTAAAAAGGCAAAAAGAAGGCATATACCACCTTAGTGGTTTTCAAGTGGCAAGAAATAGGTTTTATTTAATAACTTTATGATTAATAATTTCTGACAAAATGTTCTGCCTTAAGATGAAATGATTAAACAGGTAAGTAAACTAGTACCAAGTTAGAAATTTTCTACAAATAAAGTAGGTATATTCTGTTGAACACTATTGTGTCTATGTACTAGAATTACAAAAGATGAATAAGATCTTTAAACAGATACCTACAATTTTAAGTATGGACAGGTATGCACAAGTACTTATACACCACCAAAGAGGAAATTTTACTGAATGGAAAGTAATTATCAGTAAATGCATATGTTGGTTAGGGTGGCAGCAGTGAGAGCATTAAGCTGATAGCATGAGCTAAGCTTCAAAAGCAATAAACAGTATGCTATGTCCCGGGACTCTATGTCAGTCCAAAAAACACAAAATTCTCCAGTAACCCTGGCAAGTAATTTTCACCAGTTAACCAGGAGAAGTTAAAATTTTATTCTAAAACTTCTTTTAATACCACATAGCTGTTAGAGTTTATTGTTTCTGTTGAAATTTATCATAGTGAAGAACTATACATAAATTTCATGCAACTCTGAGGGATTCAATCATTTTCAACAGCTCTTTTGTTATTCCCATAAAGTCTTGAATTACAAAACAATTCCAAAATTGTAGATCACTATTTATATTGGGTCAACAACTCTCTTTGAATCTTAGAGGAGACAAACCAGGTAAATATCACCCATGGAGAATACTTCTTTGGCAAGGGTTTTTGTTGTTGTTGTTGTTGTTTTAGTTTCTGGATGTGTTGCAAGTTATCCAGAATTTCTGCAAGCACTTTCCTTATCTTACTAGAAAGTATTGTGATTGTACTCAAGTGCTGTACTTTTCTAAGGCAAAAACTGCCAGTTTGACCCAAAATGTATTTCCTTAGCTGCTTGATTATTTCTCTGGCACAATTTATTTTATCACGGCCTTTCAACTCTTAGACCACACTTGGCAATGCTGTGATGGGGACTGACTTTCTGCGGCCTTGCATTTGACCCAACCCAGAGAATAATTTCATACTTAGAAATAGAAGACATCAGTGGAACATATAAATGCAGTCTGATTTTAATCCCCCAAACACGATGTTTGTTTATAAAAATTGCCCTGATTGTTTATTTATTTTTGTCACCACTCAAAAACATTATTTCTAAGCAATTTAGTGAAAAAATGGTTGAACATGCTTTTTATTACTCATGAGCTTTCTAGTAATTCATTTGTCTGCTATAGAAAGATTTCATTGTTAGTTTAAAACATTTTACCTGTGTGTGCATGATAAGTCGCTTCAGTCGTGTCTGACCCTTTGTGATCTCACGGACTGTAGCCCACCAGGCTCCTCTGTCCACGGGATTCTCCAGGCAAGAATACTGGAGTGGGTTGCCATGCCCTCCTCCAGGGGATCTTCCCAGCCCAGGGATCAAACCTGCACCTCTTAGGTCTCCTGCATTGGTAGGCAGGTTCTTTACCACTAGCACCACCTGGGAAGCCTTTTGGATGTAGACAGCAAATATACAGCATTTCAAATATACTTTCATTAAAAATAGTGTTGTAATTTACAGATTTTAGTGCTTCTCCACATCTTTTTTTAAAAAAAGGGTCTATGTGTACTTTAATAACTTATAGCTACTAGTATAGTTTATGGAATAAAAAAATTAAAAAAAAAACAGTGCTGAGTTTCTTTTTAAGATTCACAATATTAACCTTTAAAATTGAAGATGCCATATGAATATTACTGATCTTTTTACTAATCTATGATGCTTAAGTTTATAGGAAACAAACACTGCTAGTCCTACATTTATTTTCCCTTTGACCCTCAAGAAATTTTGAACAGAAATTTTATGAAAAGTCAGGCCACTGCTGAAGGCTGGTGGGAAGCAGGAGGTCTGGAAACTGAAAACTAACAACTCTGGGTACCCAGGGCTGGGAGGATGTGTGCTTGGGAGAGAAGCAGGTTGCCAGGGGTCTTCAAGGTGAGCTGAGGTTATAGCCGAGAGCATCAGACTAAGGCCTTGCGGGGAAAGGCGCTCCTGGTTCCAAGCGACGAGGACCAGAGTGGATCCTGGGCACCCGCACGGCCACACAGCTCTCAAGCTGGCTGAAGCAGTTGGCCTGAAGACCACACTTTGAGAAACAACCAGCAATGGACGACCTGTCTCTTATACACATCTAGATGTGTATAAGAGACGGGAATAATAATAGATTTACTAGAAATCAAAGCAAAAAATATAAAATAAGAATGCTTTTTATTATATTTAAAAGCAAATTATTTTGCTATGTATATGACAGATTATACAGACCAAATATATCTTGGAGCTTTAACACATAAAAAAGGTGAAAGTAGCCTGAGATTTGTCCCTTGGTATCAGTTGTATAAGGGGTTTCTGATATCTCTTCCAGAAAATTAGAGATATCAAGGGAACATTTCATGCAAAGATGGGCACAATAAAGGACAGAAATAGTATGGACCTAACACAAGCAGAAGAGATTAAGAAGAGGTACCAACAATACACAGAAGAACTATACAAAAAAGATCTTCATGATCCAGATAACCACAATGGTGTGATCACTCACCTAGAGCCAGACATCCTTGAATTTGAAGTCAAGTTGGCCTTAGGAAGCATCACTATGAATAAAGCTAGTGGAGGTGATGGAATTTCCTTTGAGTTATTTCAAGTCCTAAAAGATGATGCTGTGAAAGTGCCATACTCAGTAAGCCAGAAAATTTGGAAAACAGCAATGGCCACAGGACTGCAAAGTTACTTTTCATTCCAATACCATAAAAAGGCAATGCCAAAAAATGTTCAAACTACTGCACAATTGAACTCACTTCACACACTAGTAAAGTAATGCTCAAAATTCTCCAATCCAGGCTTCAACAGTACATGAACTGTGAACTTCCAGGTGTTCAAGTTGGATTTACAAAAGGAAGAAGAACGAGAGATCAAATTGCTAACATCCATTGGATCATCAGAAAAGCAAGAGAGTTCCAGAAAAAACGTCTACTTCTGCTTTATTGACTATGCCAAAGCTTTTGATTGTGTAGATCACAACAAACTGTGGAAAATTCTTCAAGAGGTGGGAATACCAGACCACCTGACCTGCCTCCTGAGAAATCTGTGTGCAGGTTATGAAGCAACAGTTAGAACCAGACATGGAACAACAAACTGGTTCCAAATAGGAAAGGAGTACATCAAGGCTGTATATTATCACCCTGCTTATTTAACTTTTATGCAGAGTACATCATGAGGAACGTTGGGCTGGAAGAAGCACAAGCTGGAATCAAGATTTCCGGGTATGCAAATGACACCACCCTAATGGCAGAAAGCAAAGAAGCACTAAAGAGCCTCTTGATGAAAATGAAAGAGGCGAGTGAAAAAGCTGACTTAAAACTTAACGTTCAGAAGACTAAGATCATGGCATCTGGTCCCATCACTTCATGGCAAATAGCTGGAGAAACAATGGAAACAGTGAGAGCCTTTATTTTGGGGGCGGCTCCAAAATCAGATGGTAAAGCGTCTGCCTACAATGCAGGAGACCCGGCTTCAATCCCTGGGTCAGGAAGATATCTTGGAGAAGGAAATGGCAACCCACTCCAGTATCCTTGCCTGGAAAATCTGATGGATGGAGAAGCCTGGTAGGCTACAGTCCATGGGGTCACAAGGAGTCGGACATGACTGAGCGACTTCACTTTCAAAATCACTGCAGATGGTGACAGCAGCCACCAAAATAAAGGACGCTTGCTCCTTGGAAGAAAAGGTATGACCAACCTAGAGAGCACATTAAAAAGCAGAGACATTACTTTTCCAACAAAAGTCTGTCTAGGCAAGGCTATGGTTTTTCCAGTATCATGTATGGGTGTGATAGTTGGACCATAAAGAAAGCTGAGCACAGAAGAATTGATGCTTCTGAACTGTGGTGTTGAAGAAGACTCTTAAGAGTCCCTTGGACTGCAAGGTTATTCAACCAGTCAATCCTGAAGGAAATCAGTCCTGAATATTCATTGGAAGGCCTGATGCTAAAGCTGAAACTCCAACACTTTGGCCACCTGATGCGAAGAACCAACTCATTGGAAAAGACCCTGATGCTGAGAAAGATTGAAGGCAAGAGGAGAAGGGGATGACAGAGGATGAGGTGGTTGTATGGCATCAACGACTCTATGGACATGAGTTTGAGTAAACTCTGGGAGTTGGTAATGGACAGGGAAGCCTGGCATGCAGCAGTCATGGAGTCGCAAAGACTCGGACATGAATGGACGACTGAACTGACTGACTGACTCTGCATAGAAGTTGAATAAGCAGGGTGACAATATACAGCCTTGATGTATTCCTTCCCCAATTTGGAACCAATCCATGTCATTCTAACTGTTGCTTCTTGACCTGCATACAGGTTTCTCAAAATGCAGGTATGGTGGTCTGGTATTCCCATCTCTTGAATAATTTTCCACAGTTTGTTGTGATCCACACAGTCAAAGGCTTTGGCATAGTCAATAAAGCAATGGCAACCCACTCAAGTACTCTTGCCTGGAAAATTCCATGGACGAAGGAGCCTGGTAGGCTGCAGTCCATTTCGTCGCTAAGAGTCAGGCACGACTGAGCGACTTCACTTTCACTTTTCACTTTCATGCATTGGAGACGGAAATGGCAACCCACTCCAGTGTTCTTGCCTGGAGAATCCCAAGGATAGTGGAGCCTAGTGGGCTGCCATCTATGGGGTTGCACAGAGTCGGACACAACTGAGCAACTTAGCAGCAGATGCTTTTCTAGAATTCTCTTGCTTTTCAATGATCCAACAGATGTTGGCAATTTGATGCCTGATTCCTCTGCCTTTTCTAAATCCAGTTTGAACATCTGGAAGTTCATGGTTCATGTACTGTTGAAGCCTGGCTTGGAGGATTTTGAGCATTACTTTGCTAGCGTGTGAGATGAGTGCAATTGTGTGGTAGTTTGAGCATTCTTTGACACTGCCTTTCTTTGGGATTGGAATGAAAACTGACCTTTTCAAATCTTGTGGCCACTGCTGAGTTTTCCAAATGCTGGCATATTGAGAGCAGCACTTTCACAGCATCATCTTTTAGAATTTGAAATAGCTCAGCTGGAATTCCATCACCTCCATTAGCTTTGTTCATAGTGATGCTTCCTAAAGCCAACTTGACTTCAAATTTCAGGATGTCTGGCTCTAGGTGAGTGATCACACCATTGTGGTTATCTGGGTCATGAAGGTCTTTTTTGTATAGTTTTTCTGTGTATTGTTGCCACCTCTTCTTAATCTTATCTGCTCGTGTTAGGTCCATACCATTTCTGTCCTTTATTGTGCCCATCTTTGCATGAAATGTTCCCTTGGTATCTCTAATTTTCTTGAAGAGATCTCTAGTCTTTCCCATTCTATTGTTTTCCTCTATTCCTTTATTAACAAATGGAATGAGAGGAAACTTTGGGGAAATATAGATATGCCTATGGCCTTGACAGTGACAATGGTTTCACAAGTTTATATTTATCTACAGTCTCATTGAGTTATATACATTAAATATGTGCAGTTCTTAACATGTCAATCATACCTCAATAGGTTAAAAAATAAACTAGGTGATAAAAATTCAGTCTTATTTTATTGTGTTTCACTGTATTGCACTTTGTAGATACTGCATTTTCTTTTTATTAATTATATTATTTATTTTAATTGGAGGCTAATTACTTTACAATATTGTGGTGGTCTTTGCCATACATTGAAATAATCAGCCATGGGTGTACATGTGTTCCCCATCCTGAACAACCCTCCTACCTCCCTCTTCATCCCATTCCTCAGGGTCATTCCAGTGCACCAGCCCTGATCACCCTGTCTCATGCATTGAACCTGGACTGGTGATCTGTTTCGCATATGATAATATACATGTTTCAGTGCTATTTTCTGAAATCATCCCATCCTTGCCTTCTCCCACAGAGTCCAAAAGACTGTTTATACATCTGTGTCTCTTTTGCTGTCTCACATATAGGGTCATCATTACCATCTTTCTAAATTCCATATATATGCATTACTATACTGTATTGCTGTTTTTCTTTCTGACTTACTTCACTCTGTATAATAGGCTCCAGTTTCACCCACCTCATTAGAACTGATTCAAATGTATTCTTTTTAATGGCTGAGTAATACTCCATTGCATATATGTACCACAGATTTCTTATCCATTTGTCTGCCAATGGACATCTAGGTTGCTTTCATGTCCTGGCTATTGTAAACAGTGCTGCAATGAACATTGGGGTATATGTATGTGTTCTTTCAATTCTGGTTTCCTCAGTGTGGGATTGCTGGGATTGCTGACAGTTCTATTTCCAGTTTTTTAAAGAATCTCCACACTGTTCTCCATAGTGGCTGTACTAGTTTGCATTCCCACCAACAGTGTAAGAGGGTTCCCTTTTCTCCACACCCTTTCCAGCATTTATTGTTTGTAGTTTTTTGGATAGCAGCCATTCTGACCAGCGTGAGATGGTACCTTATTGTGGTTTGGATTTGCATTTCTCTGATAATGGGTGATGTTGAGTATCTTTTCATGTGTTTGTTAGCCTTCTGTATGTCTTCTTTGGAGAAATGTCTGTTTAGTTCTTTAGCCCATTTTTTGATTGGGTCATTTATTTTTCTGGAATTGAGCTGCATGAGCTGCTTGTATATTTTTGAGATTAATTCTCTGTCAGTTGCTTCATTTGCTATTATTTTCTCCCATTCTGAAGGCTGTCTTTTCACCTTGCTTATATTTTTTTCATGTGCAAAAGCTTTTAATTAGGTCCCATTTGTTTATTTTTGTTTTTATTTCCATTATTCTGGGAGGTGGCCCATAGAGGATCCTGCTGTGATTTATGTCAGAGAGTGTTTTGCCTATTTTTTCCTCTAGGAGTTTTACAGTTCCTGGTCTTACATTTAGACTTTTAATCCATTTTGAGTTTATTTTTGTGTATGGCATTAGAAAGTGTTCTGCTGCTGCTAAGTCACTTCAGTCATGTCCGACTCCATGCGACCCCATAGACGGCAGCACACCAGTCTCTGCCATCCCTGTGATTCTCCAGGCAAGAGTACTGAAGTGGGGTAGCATTGCCTTCTCCTAGAAAGTGTTCTAGTTTCATTCTTTTACAAGTGGTTGACCAGTTTTCCCAGCACCACTTGTGAAAGAGATTGTCTTTTCTCCATTGTATATTCTTACCTCCTTTGTCAAAGATAAGGTGTCCATAGGTGCATGGATTTATCTCTGGGCTTTCTATTTTGTTCCATTGATCTATGTTTCTGTCTTTGTGTCAGTACCATACTGTCTTGATGATTGTTGCTTTGTAGTAGAGCCTGAAGTCAGGCAGGTTGATTCCTCCAGTTCTTCTTTCTGATTGCTTTGACTATTTGAGGTTTTTTGTATTTCCATACAAATTGTGAAATTATTTGTTCTAGTTCTCTGAAAAACACCTTTGGTAGCTTGATAGGGATTGCATTAATTGCTTTGGGTAGTATACTCATTTTCACTATATTGATTCTTCCAATCCATGAACATGGTATATTTCTCCATCTATTTGTGTCATCTTTGATTTCTTTCATCAGTGTTTTATAGTTTTCTGTATATAGGTGTTTTGTTTCTTTAGGTAGATTTATTCCTAAGTATTTTATTCTTTTCATTGCAATGGTGAATAGAATTGTTTCCTTAATTTCTGTTTTCTCATTGTTAGTGTATAGGATTGCAAGGGATTTCTGTGTGTTAATTTTATATCCTGCAACTTTACTGTATTCATTTTTAGCTCTAGTAATTTTCTGGTGGAGTCTTTAGGGTTTTCTATGTAGAGGATCATGTCATCTGGAAACAGTGAGTATTTTACTTCTTTTCCAATCTGGATTCCTTTTATTTCTTTTTCTTCTCTGATTGCTGTGGCTAAAACTTCCAAAACTATGTTGAATAGTAGTGGTGAGAGATACTGCATTTCTACAAATTGAGGTTTGTGGCACTCTTGCATCAAGCAAATCTATCAACACCATTTTTCCAACAGCATTTGCTCGTTTTGTTACATTTTGTTAATTCTTACAATATTTCAAGCTTTTTCATTACTATTGCATTTGTTANATACTGCATTTCTACAAATTGAGGTTTGTGGCACTCTTGCATCAAGCAAATCTATCAACACCATTTTTCCAACAGCATTTGCTCGTTTTGTTACATTTTGTTAATTCTTACAATATTTCAAGCTTTTTCATTACTATTGCATTTGTTAAGGTAATCTGTGATTAGTGATATATGATGTTACCTTTTATTTGTTTGGGGGCACTGTGAACCTCGCCCATGTATGACCACAAACTTAATCAATACATGTTGAGTGTGTTCTGACTGTTCCACTGAACCAGCTGTTCCCCATCTCTCTCCCTATCTTCAGGCGTCTCTGTTCTTTGAGACAATAATATTGAAATTAGACCAGTTAATATGCTACAATGTACTCTAAGCATTTAAGTCAAAGAAAGAACTGCAGACCTCTCACTTTAAATCGAAAGCTAGAAATGGTTAAGTTTAGTGAGGAAGGCATGTTGAAAGTTGAAATAAGCCAAAAAGCTAGGCCTCTTGAGCCAGTCAGCCAAGTTAGCCAAGAAAATGCAAAGGAAAAGTTCTTGAAAGAAATTAAAAATGCTACCTCAGTGAACACATGAATGATAAGAAAGTAAAACAGCCTTATTGCTGATATGGAGAAAGTTTTAGTGGTCTGGTTGGAAGATCAAACCAACCACAACATTCCTGTAAAACAAAGCCTAATCCAGAATAAGGTCCTACCCCTCTTCAGTTCTGTGAAGGCTGGGAGAGGTGAGGTGGTTGTAGAAGAAAAAGTATAGCTAGCAGAGGCTGGTTCATGAGGTTTAAGGAAAGAAACTGTCTTCATAACATAAAAGTGCAAATGAAGCAGCAAGTGCTGATGTAGAAGCTGCAGCAAAATTCTGGATAATTATCCAGAATATCTAGCACAGATATTTCATGAAGGTGACTACAATAAACAACATATTTTCAATGTAGACAAAATAGTCTTATATTGGAAGAAGATACCATCTAGGCTTTTAATAGCTACAGAAAGGTCAATGAGGCTTCAAAGCCTCAAATGACAGGCTGAGTCTCTGTTAGGGGCCAATGCAATTGGTGACTTTAAACTGAAGTTAAAGCTCATTTACCATTCTGAAAATCCTAGGGCCCTTAAGAATTATGCTAAATCTACTCTGCCTGTGCTCTATAAATGAAACAACAAAATGACATACTGAATGACAGTATATCTGTTTACAAAATATTTTACTAAATATTTTAAGCCCAGTATTGAGATCTACTGCTCAGAAAAAGATTTCTTTCAAAATATGACAGCTCACAGACAATGTATTGGGTTGGCCAAAAAGTTCGTTCGGGTTTTCCATAACTTGGAAAACACGAAAAATCCTTTTGGCCAACCCAACACATTGCCACCCAAGAGCTCTGATGGAAATGTACAATGAGTTTAATGTTGCTTTCATGCCTGCTAATACAACATTCATTCTGCCATTCATGGAACAAGAAGTAATTTTGACTTTCAAGTCTTATTATTTAAGAAATACATTTCATAAGGTTATAGCTGCCATAGAAAGCAGTTCTTCTGATGCATGCAGGCCAAGTAATTGAAAACATTTTGGAAAAGACCCACCGTTCTAGATTCTATCAAGAACACTCATGATTCACAGAAATAGGTCAAATTTTAAACATTAACAGGAGTTTGAAAAAAAGTTGATTCCAGTCCTCATGAATGACTTTGAGGAGTTCAAGACTTCAGTGGAGGAAGTAACTGGAAATGTGGTGGAAATATCAAAAGGACTAGAATTAGAAATAGAGCCTGGAGATGTGACTGAATTGCTGAAATCTCATGAGAAAACTTTAATGGCTAAGCAGTTGCTTCCCATGGACGAGTAAAGAAAGTGCTTTCTTTAAATGAAAACTATTCCTGGGGAAGATACTGTGAAGACTATTGAAATGACAACAAAGGATTTAGAATATTACATAAATTTAGTTGATAAAGCTGTGGCAAGGTTTGAGAGAACTGACTTCATTTTCAAAAGAAGTTATACCATGGGTAAAATGCCATCAAACATCATTGCACACTGTTGAGAAATAGTTCATGAAATGAAGAGTCAATTGATGTTGCAAACTCCATTGTCTTATTTTAAGAAATTTTCACAGCCACCCCAACATTTAGCAACCACCACTCTGATCAGCCAGCAACCATCAACACTAAGGCATGACACTCCACCACCAGAAAAGATTAAGACTTCCTGAAGGCTCAGATGATGGTTGGCATTTTTACCAATATTTTTATATTAAGGTATGTATGTTACTTTTTCAGACATAATGCTATTGCACACTTAATAGACTACAGTATAACATAAACATATTAAACATATCTTTTACATGCACTGGGAAACAAAAGAAATTTGTGTGACTCACTTTACTGTGATATTCACTTTATTGCAATGGTCTGGAAACAAATTGCAATATTTCCAAGGTACACCTGTGTATACAAATGACCCTTAAAAAAATCAACAACCCAATATAAAATAGGCAAAAGTCATAAAGAGACATTTGGCCATAAGAATAAATATGAAAAACATGTGAAAAACAGCTCCTTCTCAAGAAAATACAAATATAAGCCATGCCATTGAATGAAGAAAAGCAAGATACGAAAGGACACAAAGTAAGTTATTACTCATTCAAAGTTCCAAAACCAGTAAAAGTAAACATGTATTTTTCAGGAGGTCCTATACATATGGTAAAATTATAAAGAAAAGTAGAGGAGTGAGAAATTCAAAATTTTTGGCAGTGGTTACTTCTGGTTGGGGTAGTGAGGCAAACAGGGTTTGTAGTCAGAATAGGGTACAGATAGGCTCTAAGTACTGATACTACTGTTTCTTAAGTTGGGAGTGTAATACATTGGTGTCCATTATATTATGTCTTTAGGACATATATAAAATGCACAAATTCTTTTATTATTATAATATGTTTTATGATAATGGTATATTTTTAAAATCTGAATTAATTAGAAATAAATTTAATAAAGACTGTGCAGGATCTATATAAGAAAACTATGAAAGTGCAGAGAAACATAGTTCAGTCGCTCCATCGTGTCCAACTCTTTGCGACCCCATGGACTGCAGCACACCAGGCCTCCCTGTCCATCACCAACTCCCAGAGTTTACTCAAACTCATGTCCATTGAGTTGGTGATGCCATCCAACCATCTCATCCTCTGTCATCCCCTTCTCCTCCCAACTTCAATCTTTCCCAGCATCAGGGCCTTTTCAAAGGAGTCAGCTCTTCGCATCCCATGGCCAAAGTATTGGAGTTTCAGCTTCAACATCAGTCCTTCCAATGAATATTCAGGACTGATTTCCTTTAGGATGGACTGGCTGGATCTCCTTGCTGTCCAAGGGGCTCTCAAAAGTCTCCTCCAACACCACAGTTCAAAAGCATCAATTCTTCGGCACTCAGTTTTCTTTATGGTCCAACTCTCACATCCATATATGACTACTGGAAAAACCATAGCTTTGACTAGATAGACCTTTGTTGGCAAAGTAATGTCTCTGCTTTTTAATATGCTGTCTAGGCTGGTCATAACTTTTCTTCCAAGGACCAAGTGTCTTTTAATTTCATGGCTGCAGTCACCATCCACAGTGATTTTGAAGCCCCAAAAAATAAAGTCTGTCACTGTTTCCCCATCTATTTCCCATGAAGTGATGGGACCAGATGCCATGATCTTCGTTTTCTGAAAGTAAGACTTTTTCCTAGATAGAAAGTTTCAATAATAAAAAATATAAATTCTGACACACAAATATAAGAATTTAATGAAACTCAATACCAAACCTCAAACAATTATTAAGTGCACCTAGAAAAGAAATATGTGAGAAAACCAGGGATTTTCTAGATTCAAGAATAATAATAAAATACACAATGATGCTCTTATCCTGTCAAAATATAAAATATATACTTTGGTAGTTAAAATAGTATGCTACTGATTCAGGAAGAGACCAAGAAAGAAAATAAATAAATTTGGTTAAGTCTAATATCTATAAGAATTTAGCACATAAAAATGTAAAAATAAAGTCTGTCACTGTTTCCCCATCTATTTCCCATGAAGTGATGGGACCAGATGCCATGATCTTCGTTTTCTGAAAGTAAGACTTTTTCCTAGATAGAAAGTTTCAATAATAAAAAATATAAATTCTGACACACAAATATAAGAATTTAATGAAACTCAATACCAAACCTCAAACAATTATTAAGTGCACCTAGAAAAGAAATATGTGAGAAAACCAGGGATTTTCTAGATTCAAGAATAATAATAAAATACACAATGATGCTCTTATCCTGTCAAAATATAAAATATATACTTTGGTAGTTAAAATAGTATGCTACTGATTCAGGAAGAGACCAAGAAAGAAAATAAATAAATTTGGTTAAGTCTAATATCTATAAGAATTTAGCACATAAAAATGTCAAGCCTGGAGAGAAAACAAATTCATCGAGCAATTCAGCTCGATATATAGAGTTGAGAACTGGCCATCCAAGTGGAAGAGGAAACTGCATGTTTAAAACAGTGCTTGCATTGTAATAAACATAATCTAAATAAAATATTTAGATGTAAAATATAAAATATATACATACAAGTAGAAGAAATTATAGGAGAAGACTTTTTAAATCTTGAGGTGGTACTAATTTGACACAAAAGCCACAAACGCTTTTAAAAAACACTGATGTTGTGACTACATGAAAATGTGATTATGGATTTAAAAGAGAAACAAGAAACAGAGGAAAAAATCTGTAACATGTATAAAGAAAAAGACTTTTTCAAAAAAGAAAACAGGAATGATGGCCAGTAATAAATTGGGCATTCATAAAGAAAAATTTGAAGTGGATAATAAAACCATACCAACAATAAGCAATAAAATAAAGTAAGAGTTTTCTCTCATATACCAGGTTTATCCAAAGAAAGGCAATATTAAAGAATTTTCATGACAAATAGATGGGGAAACAATGGAAACAGTGAGAGACCTTATTTTTGGAGGCTCTAAAATCACTGCAGATGGTGACTGCAGCCATGAAATTAAAGGACTCTTGCTCCTTGGAAGAAAAGCTATGACCAACCTAGACAGCATAGCCATTGCCTTCTCCCATTAAAAAGCAGAGACATTACTTTGCCAACAAAAGTCCGTCTAGTCAAAGCTATGGTTTTTCCAGCAGTCGTGTATAGATGTGAGAGTATAAAAAAAGCTGAGCACTGAAGAATTGGTGCTTCTGAACTGTGGTGTTGGAGAAGATTCTTGGGAGTCCCTTGGAATGCAAGGAGATCCAACCAGTCAAACCTAAAGGAAATCAATCCTGAATATTCATTGGAAGGACTGATGCTGAAGCTGAAACTCCAATACTTTGGCCACCTGATGCAAACAATTGACTCATTAGAAAAGACCCTGATGCTGGGAAAGTTTGAAGGCAAGAGCAGAAGGGGATGACAGAGGATGAGATAGTTGGGTGGCATCTCTGACGCAATAGGCATGAATTTAAGTAGGCTCCGGGAGTTGGTGATGGACAGGGAAACCTGGTGTGCTGCAGTCCATGGGGTCAGAAAGAGTCAGACACAACTAAGTGACTACACTGAACTGAACTGAACTGCTCCTTGGAAGAAAAGCTATGACCAACCTAGACAGCATATTAAAAAGCAGAGACATTACTTTGCCGACACAGGTCCATCTAGTCAAAGCTATGGGCTTCCCTGTTGGCTCAGATGGTAAAGAATCTGCCTGCAGTGCGGGAGACCTGGGTTCAGTCCCTGGGTTGGGAAGATCCCCTGGAGAAGGGCATGGCAACCCACTCCAGTACTCTTGCCTGGAGAATCCCTGTGCACAGAGGAGCCTGGTGGGCTATAGTCCATGGGTTTGCAAAGAGTCAGACATGACTGAGCAACTAAGCACAGCACAACACAGTCAAAGCTATGGTTTTTCCAATAGTCATGTATGGACGTGAGAGTTGGATCATAAAGAAACATGAGTTTGAGTGAGCTCCAGGAGTTGGTGATGGACAGGGAAGCCTGGCATGCTGCAGTCTATGGGATCACAAAGAGTTGGACACGACTGAGTGACTGAACTGAACTGAACTGAAAGTAAGAGTTTTTTTTTATTTACCAGATTAGCAAAAACCAAAATGTGTAACAATATCCAGTTATGACAAGTGTACAGAGAATCGGGCACTCTCAGACACTGTCATTAGGACTACAATTGGTACAAGTATTTAGGCAGCAATTTAGCATTTTCTATTAAACTATAAATGTATTGCTCATGACCCAGTAATTCCACTTTCAGAAATTCATTCTATAAAAAACTCTTGTGCAAGTGCTCAAGAACATGTATAATACACACTGCAGCTCTGTTGTAATAATGATAAATTACAATGTCCATTAATGGGAAGGAGTAAATAAGTTATGAAACAACTATGAAATGAAATACTGTATTACTATTAAAGAATGAGGGAGAGCATGTACTCTAGAATGCAAGCTCTTATGTCTTCATTCTCTGATCAGAAACTAATGCTCTCCTTAGGGGAAAAAAAGAATGAAGATAGCTAAATGTACTAATATGGAAGGCAGTCCATGAAATATTTAAATTGTACCTACATATACGCACTTTATGCACCAGTGAATGCTATATGCTATATAGATGCATATGTATAAGTCTTTGAGTTGTTCAGAACTGCAACAGCTATCTTGTCTCCATGGAGGGATGACAGAGATAATCTCAGGAAAATCAAATCAAAAACAAATACATTATTGAGCCACTATAGTCTGGAAAAATCTCACCTTCAAACTTCTGGCTATGTGGAATAGTAAACATCTTATTGTTTAAATCCCTTCCATTTGAGTCTTTTGCTACTTTGCCAGAAAATTCTAACCATAACAGCTGGGTTATCAGCACAACTTTAAATCAGTGACATGATGACTAAAAAGAAATTTATGGGGTATTTTTATATTATATAGCCACAGAAGCTTTCCAGAGAAAGGAGTTCTAAGGGAAAGAATGGAGAATTAATTTTACTTGAATTTTTTATTGTTTCTTTTCATAGGAATAAGATTAAATCAAGACAAATCCCTGAGATTCAGATATCATGTAACAAAATCCATATTAAAAATATAAATTTTTAAACATGAAGAGTTACTACTTCTAAAATATGAGTAAAAATTACTGTATTGAAGGATAAAAATTTAGGAAGCACTTTTCCTTTAAAATTTATTCTGCTTAATACTATACATCAAACTTTATTTATATTAGTGATATTCTGAAACCTGTATATTCTAGCTTGAGTTCCTCAAAAAAAGCAGAGTCTGACACAAGGGCTTACTTGCAGGTGGTTTATTTTGGGGTTATGGAAAGGCTGAAATATGGAAGGAATAAAANAAATTACTGTATTGAAGGATAAAAATTTAGGAAGCACTTTTCCTTTAAAATTTATTCTGCTTAATACTATACATCAAACTTTATTTATATTAGTGATATTCTGAAACCTGTATATTCTAGCTTGAGTTCCTCAAAAAAAGCAGAGTCTGACACAAGGGCTTACTTGCAGGTGGTTTATTTTGGGGTTATGGAAAGGCTGAAATATGGAAGGAATAAAAACAAATCAAAGAGTGCCTTAGTGAGCAAGGTAGTGCTGTGGGTAATTGGGGCTCAAATCCACTGGGACCCTTGCCAAGAAACATGTAGAAAGCATCTCAGACTTGCATCCCCAAGGCCTTCTTGAGAATTCACTTCCTTCCACTGCAAAGCAAGAATTTGTTCTTTTCATGAACAAATTTGTTCTTTTCTTTTAGAAAATCAGATACAGCTCTAAAATTTATATTTATGTATAGACACAAATGATGCTTTGATTGACCGAAAGTAATACAATAATAAGTAATTTCATTAATGTATTTTGAAATACATGCCAAACTCCCAAAATACTATTCCATATAATAATGCACAATGGGAAATTCAGTAGAAAAAAAATAGGCTTCAACTTACTGTTTTTTTTTTCTGTTTTATTATAAAGAATCTATACTATGACCAGGCAGTACTGGGAAATAAGTCACAGTTGAGAAGAGCTGAGAAGAGCTGATCCTTCAGTTGAGAATGTTTGGGATACTCTGCCACTAAATATCTCAATATGTTTTAGCTATAAATTGATTCAGTCATAATAACTATATGGAATCAAAAGAATAGACAGGAAACAGAAACTGCTATATCTAAAACAAGAGTGATCCGAAAGAGTAGAATAACTTGAAAAAAAATCTATCAAAACTCACATAAAAGTATTTGGAATTGTTCATTCCAGTTATTTATAACTGCTTTCTAGAGAGATAGATACAGATGTCACATCATTATTTACTTATTTCAAACCACTGTTACATGCTCAACTTAACTTACTTTACTTTACCACACTAAATGGGCACCTATTATAATTTTATAGGTTAGAATGGTACCTGTCTCTTATACACATCTAGATGTGTATAAGAGACAGCTCCAGGAGTTGGTGATGGACAGGGAAGCCTGGCATGCTGCAGTCTATGGGATCACAAAGAGTTGGACACGACTGAGAGTGATTCTTTTTTTCTCTAATGATTTAAAATGCTCCTGTATTTTAATTATTGAATGAAAATCTATAAAATAATACCTGTAAACCTAGCTGAGCAGGTTTTATGTACTTTATTTATATGTACACTATAACTACTCAACTTCTCACTGATTGTAATCAATTCTTTTTTAAGCTACTTTTGAACTTTAGTGGATATTTTGTATATTATAGATAAGGCTTGAGTGCATGTCCCAAAAGGCATTTTATTCTAATACCAACAGTCTTTGCAGTGTTCATGGTTTGTTGATATCACATAAAATTCTCTAATGTAAACAGAGAATGTATACTAGTGTCTAGATACTTTACTTTTGAAGGTGGGTGTAAATCTTCTCCTAAGCAATGGAATGAACAAAAGACTTATTTGTTCACTGTGGTGGGTCTCACAAGATTTTGCCCCTATTAAATTTCTTTCCCAGTGTTAATCCCTTCATAATCCATTAGGTAACACAAAGTAGGCTTTGTTTTGGTGTACTGTTAAAAGAGCCTCATAACTGAACTCATAAGAGAACTCATACTTCTAGCAGCATTATTTTCATTGTGCTGTAGATCTGTGTTCTGGAGAAGCATCACCCAGAGAATTTTGAAAAACAGTACAAGTGTGAAACAAGAGTTTGCATCTTATCAAGAATTTGGGATTTCTATATGAATTGTCTCTGACAAATGTTTGGCATACAAACATTTATATGTGAGGGTTAGGAGGGGTCATAAAAGAAAAACAGCTGTGTTATAAACCTCTTAGTCTCCAAACCACTGGAAAAACATAGGCATGTTTAGACTTTTAGCAGTTCACTTCACAGCTTTGTAAAGATCAACACTTGTACAGTCTAGAGTCTGAAAAAAAATAGAGACTCTTTCCCTTTGGCAATTTTTCTTTTAAACATATACATGTCTCAACCAAATTAAATTTATCTAGTTCCTCTATTTTCATTTCTCTTTCCACCTCAACCAATCCTGAATTAACCAATAAACAAATTACATACAGTTGACCCTTTAAGTAACACGTATTTGAAATGTGCAGGTCAACTTATACCNAGAGACTCTTTCCCTTTGGCAATTTTTCTTTTAAACATATACATGTCTCAACCAAATTAAATTTATCTAGTTCCTCTATTTTCATTTCTCTTTCCACCTCAACCAATCCTGAATTAACCAATAAACAAATTACATACAGTTGACCCTTTAAGTAACACGTATTTGAAATGTGCAGGTCAACTTATACCTGGATTTTTTTTTTTTTAGTGAATAGGTACTATGGTACTACACAATCCACATTTGATTGAATCCACAGATGCAGAATCATGAATAGAGACCTGACTCTAAAGCTATAATGGAATTTGTCCACTGCACAGGTGTTAGCACCCCAAACCTTTGCATTGTTCAAGCTCAACTATATGCGATGTTCAAGCTCAACTGTATATACTAGGAAAACAATACCACAGCAGTATCCAAAAATTATTTATGAAAGAATGTAACATTTTATATCTGCACCTCTCCACCCCAGCATTAAAGCAGAATTGGCAAAGTTACAATTTAGATGGGATTCCTTTCTTTAGTATTAGCATTGTTTCTTTTTACTTATTTAGCAGAATACCATACTCTTCTTTATGACTTCTAATTGTCTTCTTTTTAACATTTCATTATAGAAATTTTCAAACATATACCAAAGTAGACAGAATAATGTAATGAACCCTCACATACTGATCACCCAGCTTCAACAACCTATAAATCTTAATAATTACTTAATTTATACTTCTATCCATTCTCAGTCCCCACCCACCATTATTCTGCAGCAAATCTGATATCGTTATATTTCTGAGTATTTACCTGTGCATCTCTAAAATAGATCTGTTTGAAAAATTCAAAAATGATAAAAATAGTGCAAAGAAAATTCATACTTCTTTAAAAAAGAAGATTACTTTCATTTGCAATGTTCACTTTCTCTTTTTCTATATAGTATATAAATATATATGTAAACATATTCCAATTTTTTGTGATCCGTGTAAGTTTAGGTTGCAGATATTATGACCCTCCACCTTGAAATATTTCATCATGTATCTCTTAAGAATAAGGATATTCTCTTATATAACCATATTACAACTATCAATTCAGGAAATGTAACACTGATACTGAAGGGAAGCTAAATATGCCACCTCAAAATATTCTGAATTAAAGTTACTTAAGAAATAGCTGGTACAAGGACACTCTGACCCTCCCTTTCCCTCCTGAAAGCAGAAAATAAATCTCCCATGTGAAAGGTGCCCTTCCTGTACCAGGAGGGTAGAAGGTATTCATACCACCAGAAATACGGAATTTAAGGCTGTATATACAAACCTTGTTCCTCACTAACATACTACCCCAAGCCCAAACTTGTCAATTCTTCACAAATTTATTATTTCTTTCTCTAAAAGATATGAAAGCTTCCTGCTTTGGTCACTTCTTTGAGTCTCATGTTTTTGTGAGCTCCCATACATATGAAATTATTTGTTTTTTTTTTCCAGTTAATTTGCTGTATGTCAATGTAATTATTCAACCAGCCAAAAAACTTAGAGGGGAAGAAAGTAAAAGTTTTCCCTCCCTAAAACACAATACTATTGTTTAATACATAGTCCATATTCAAATTTCTCTGATGATCCCAACAATGCCCTTTATAGTAAATAATTTCAATCTGGGGTCCAATTCAAGATTGCATTTCATTATCATATATCTTTAATATCCTTTAATCTGAAATGATTCCTTAGTCTATTTTATTTTTTATGAAATTGATATTTTGAAAAGTACATATCAATTTGTCTGTGGAATATTTTTCAATTGTCTTAATATAGCCCTGGTATCGACCATCTCTATCGCTACTCTGTAGGCCTTTGACTTCTTTTGTGGATGCCAAACAGACAGCTGAAGTTGTGTTCACTTAGAATCTCTCTTTAAGATAAATGTATTTGGATTTATGGGGAAGTGAAAGGCAATGTAGGGAAGGAAATTGGAGTGGACACTCTTAAGTATAGGCTTAAAGTCATTAAGATTCACACACTTAACATTTTCATTACAAGCTTTTTCAATTGCTTCTTTCTGTTACTATTTTTATAACTTCCCTTGACAAGCGCTCCAAGTAGAACCTCTTAATAAGCAAGCATGTGTATCTGATGAGATTTGGTGAGCAAGCTGAGACTGTTGCTGTAACATACTAGTTTGCTTTCTACTTGCCCTAGGCCCTGTCTTGGCCTCTTAAATCCATCCTCCCACCGCAATAAGAGGAACCTACTTAAAAACACAACTTTGCCCATGTTATTCCTCTGCTGAAAGTCACCAGTGAGATAAAGTTCAAGCTCCACAGCATGACACAAAAAGTCTTCCATGACTTGATATATCCTAGCTATTGCTCGTTTCTCATATTTCTTTCTGACCTTCCCAAAAAGGAATATGTATGTGCCCAGAGGTATGGAACAGTATGCTGGAAAGATCCATATGGTGCAATTTCCTAAAGCTTCAACTTTACACAATGGTAAGGAATTGTGGCAGGGTGTATTTTCCAAAGACAGTTGCCAAAATACATCACATCCCACACACTCTTCTTAAATGTGAAAGTTGACTAATCATCAAGAGGCTCTATGCTCCCTTCTCTCCCAAAAAATGTATGTGTATGTGTGTGTGTGTGTGTGTGTGCGTGTGTATGTGCACGCATGCATCCATGTGGGTGTATGACAATATTTGCATCAATGCCAACCGTAACATAAAAATCCTTCAGAAATGTCGTACCTAGAAACTTGGTGAATCCAATCATGATTCCAGACCATCTGTTTTCAATGTGGGATTCACACACACCAGAGGATTTGCAAGGCCATCACTAAGATATGGGAAAAGATTATAGAACCTGAACTTCCTTTTTATTCTCGTACTTCTTTGATTTACATTTTTTAGGTTTTAAAATATATAAAACTACACTATCATATACTGTATTTGATTTTAGCCAAAAGGCCAAAAAGTGATTATCAGATACTGTAAGTCATTAGCCACATGTGGTTATTTAACACTTGAAATGTGGCATCTGAATTGACATACTAAAAGTTTCAAATATATACCAAATTTCATAGACTTAGTATTAAAAATGTATAATATCTCATATTTTTATATTGATGTCATGTTGAAATTATAATATTTTTGATACAATGACTTAATTGAAATATATTATTAAAATTAATTCCTTGTTTCTTTATATTTTTTAATTTGCATCCAAGTTAGTTCAGTTGCTCAGTCTTGTCCAACTCTTTGTGATCCTATGGACTGTAGCACACCAGGCTTCCCTGTCCATCACCAACTCCCAGTGTTTACTCAAACTCATCTCCATCAGGTCAGTGATGCCATCCAACCATCTCATCCTCTGTCATCACCTTCTCCTCCTGCCTTCAATCTTTCCCAGCATCAGGGTCTTTTCCAATGAGTCAGTTCTTCGCATAACATGGCCAAAGTACTGAAGTTTCAGCTTCAACATGAGTCCTTCCAATGAATATTCAGGACTGGTTTCCTTTAGGATTGACTGGTTGGATCTCCTTGCAGTATAAGGGAATCTTCAACAAATAGTCTTCTCCAACACCACAGTGCAAAGGCATCAGTTCTTCAGCGCTCAGCTTTCTTTATAGTCCAACTCTCATTTCCATACATGACTACTGGAAAAACCATAGCTTTGACTAGATGGACCTTTGTCAGCAAAGTAATGTCTCTGCTTTTTAATATGCTGTCTAGGTTGGTTATAGCTTTTCTTCCAAGGAGCAAGTGTCTTTTAATTTCATGGCTGCAGTCACCATCTGCAGTGATTTTGGAGCCCAAGAAAATAAAGTCTGTCACTGTTTCCATTGTTTTGCCATCTATTTGTCATGAAGTGATGGGACCAGATGCCATGATCTTAGCTCTTTGAATGTTGAGTTTTAAGGCAACTTTTTCACTCTCTTCTTCCAAGTTTATCAAAGGGCTCTTTAGTTCCTCTTCACTTTCTGCCATAAGAAGGTGTCATCTGTGTATCCGAGGTTATTGATATTTCTCCCAGCAATCTTGATTCCATCTTTTTTTTTTTAATCTCAATTTTTATTTATTTTTACTTTATAATGGGGAAACAGTGGAAACAATGTCAGACTTTATTTTTGGGGGCTCCAAAATCACTGCAGATGGTGACTGCAGCCATGAAATTAAAAGACACTTACTCCTTGGAAGAAAAGCTATGACCGACCTAGAGAGCATATTCAAAAGCAGAGATATTACTTTGCCGACTAA
>SJYT01064067.1:370340-390542 GCA_006410635.1 Cephalophus harveyi
CTCCTTGGAAGGAAACTTATGAGCAACCTAGACAGCATATTGAAAAGCAGAGATATTATTTTGCCAACAAAGGTCCGTCTAGTCAAGGCTATGGTTTTTCCAGTAGTCATGGATCGATGTGAGAGTTGGACTGTGAAGAAGGCTGAGCGCCGAAGAATTGATGCTTTTGAACTGTGGTGTTGGAGAAGATTCTTGAGAGTCCCTTGGACTGCAAGGAGATCCAACCAGTCCATTCTGAAGGAGATCAACCCTGGGATTTCTTTGGAAGGACTAACGCTAAAGCTGAAACTTCAGTACTTTGGCCACCTCATGTGAAGAGTTGACTCATTGGAAAAGATTCTGATGCTGGGAGGGTTTGGGGGCAGGAGAAGAAAGGGACGACAGAGGATGAAATGGCTGGATGGCATCACTGACTCGATGGACACGAGTCTGAGTGAACTCCAGGAGTTGGTGATGGTCAGGGAGGCTTGGCGTGCTGTGATTCATGGGGTCACAAAGAGTCGGACACAACTGAGTGACTGAACTGAACTGAATTGAATATTGTATTGGTTTTGCCATACATTGACATGAATCCGCCATAGGTGTACACGTGTTCCCCATCCTGAATCCCCCTCCAGCCTCCCTCCCCATCCCATCCCTCTGGGTCATCCCAGTGCACCAGCCCCAAGCACTCCGTATCATGCATCGAACCTGGACTGGCAATTTGTTTCACATGTGATAACTTACATGTTTCAGTGCCATTCTCCCATATCATCCCACCATCGCCCTCTCCCACAGAGTCCAAAAGTCTGTTCTATACATCAGTGTCTCTTTTGCTGTCTCACATACAGGGTTATCGTTACCATCTTTCTAAATTCCATATATATGTATTAGTACACTGTATTGTTGTTTTTCTTTCTGGCTTACTTCACTCTGTATAATAGGCTCCAGTTTCATCCACCTCATTAGAACTGATTCAAATGTATTCTTTTTAATGGCTGGGTAATACTCTATTGTGTATATGTACCACAGCTTTCTTATCCATTCGTCTGCTGATGGACATCTAGGTTGCTTCCATGTCCTGGCTATTATAAACAGTGCTGCGATGAACATTGAGGTACACGTGTCTCTTTCAATTCTGATTTCCTCGGTGTGTAAGCCCAGCAGTGGGATTGCTGGGTCATATGGCAGTTCTATTTCCAGGTTTTTAAGGAATCTCCACACTGTTCTCCATAATGGCTGTACTAGTTTGCATTTTCACCAACAGTGTAAGAGGGTTNATCTATAGATTCAATGCAATCCCTATCAAGCTACCAAAGGTATTTTTCACAGAACTAGAACAAATAATTTCACAATTTGTACGGAAATACAAAAAACCTCGAATAGCCAAAGCAATCTTGAGAAAAAATAATGGAACTGGAGGAATCAACCTGCCTGACTTCAGGCTCTACTACAAAGCCACAGTCATTAAGACAGTATGGTATTGGCACAAAGACAGAAACATAGATCAATGGAACAAAATAGAAAGCCCAGAGATAAATCCATGCACCTATGGACACCTTATCTTTGACAAAGGAGGCAAGAATATACAATGGAGAAAAGACAATCTCTTTCACAAGTGGTGCTGGGAAAACTGGTCAACCACTTGTAAAAGAACGAAACTAGAACACTTTCTAACACCATACACAAAAATAAACTCAAAATGGATTAAAGATCTAAATGTAAGACCAGAAACTATAAAACTCTTAGAGGAAAACACAGGCAAAACACTCTCCGACATAAACTACAGCAGGATCCTCTATGACCCACCTCCCAGAATATTGAAAACAAAAGCAAAAATAAACAAATGGGACCTAATTAAAATTAAAAGCTTCTGCACAACAAAGGAAACTATAAGCAAGGTGAAAAGACAGCCTTCAGAATGGGAGAAAATAATAGCAAACAAAGCAATGGACAAAGAATTGATTCCAGCTTGTGCTTCATCCAGCCCAGGATTTCGCATGATGTACTTTGCATATAAGTTAAATAAGCAGGGTGACAATATACAGCCTTGACGTACTCTTTTCCCAATTTGGAGCCATAATAATTTGCCTCCTAGAATATTTTAAATTCTATATGTAGCTTTCATTTGTGGTTCAAACTATATTTTTATTTGATAATGTTGATATACAATACAGTTTTATAGCAATATGACATGTAAGTTTTAAACTAATAAGCCTATATTGGGAGATGCATGTTTACACATTTTTAAAATAATAGGAGTGGGCAACTAGAAATGTTTGGAGAATGCTGATCTAGAAATTCATTTGGGAAATCCATTTTAAATTATGTAGATATATGTAGCTTTCATTTGTGGTTCAAACTATATTTTTATTTGATAATGTTGATATACAATACAGTTTTATAGCAATATGACATGTAAGTTTTAAACTAATAAGCCTATATTGGGAGATGCATGTTTACACATTTTTAAAATAATAGGAGTGGGCAACTAGAAATGTTTGGAGAATGCTGATCTAGAAATTCATTTGGGAAATCCATTTTAAATTATGTAGAATAGCAAAAGAGACACAGATGTATAGAACGGACTTTTGGACTCTGTGGGAGAGGGAGAGGGTGGGATGATTTGGGAGAATGGCATTGAAACATGTATACTATCATGTAAGAACGAAGCACCAGCCTATGTTCGATACAGGATACAGGATGCTTGGGGCTGGTGCTCGGGGATGATCCAGAGAGAGGATATGGGGTGGGAGGGGAATTCAGGATTGGGAGCTCGTATACACCCGTGGTGGATTCATGTCAATGTATGGCAAAACCAATACGGTATTGTAAAGTAAAATAAAGTAAAAATAAAATTAAAAAAATAAATAAATAAATTATATAGAATACAATGTGCCAAAAGGAAAAAAGCATCCATCTCCATTCTGTTGCCTTTTATAGTCATTGTTTTCTAAATCAATACACCCCTGTGTGTAGGACCCAGTCTGGGCCATTTCCTACTCTACTGTTTTGCTTAAGGTACCCCACTGGCAAAGCTGCTAGTGTGGGTCTTTCTCATTAACCCGCTACCTCATCCAAAAGTTGCTCTCTCAGTGGGCCTCAGGTTAGTACTGGCTACATATTTGCAGGGCCCAGAGCAAAAAGAAAACAGAAGCCCATTGTTAAAAAATTATTAGGTATTTTAAGAAAGCAAAAGTAGAGCATTAAACTAACTGCAGGGACCTTCTGAGCCCTTGGCCCTGTGCAACTGCATATATCACATTCTCATGAAGCTGACCCTGCCTCAGGTCATGTACCTTTTCAGAGCCTCCAGGTGTTCTTACTTCTTTCATAGCCCTAGATAATTACTGTGAGGTACTGAGAATTCCCCATCCTGATTTAGCACAGTGATTATAGGTCTTTATAATTATAGTTCCTTAAGTAAAGGCTCTACTCTTCCATTAAGCTGCTAAAACCATAAGTTTTCTTGAGTATTCTCTTGAGCTTCTTGGACCATCTCTAAATAGAGTATTCCTGGCCACAGCAAAGAAGTTTTGCTGTCTTCTCAAAAGAGATCTCATTCTTTTAGCATTCTTAGTATTTGTCAGATTAAATTTGAATTAGAATGTTTTCATATCGAGTAAGACAATTAGAATATCAAAAGAACAGAATCTACATTTATAATGACATGTCACCTGGCAGTTCAGTGTTGAGATTTATTTGCTTTTGGTCATCTTTCTTCTATATTTGCAAACATAGAGAAAATAAATCAGTAGAGATCTTTTAAATTATATTATAATGTAAACATATCAGTAAATGCCCAAGTGAAATCTGCACTTAATTTTAATAACCGCTGTTTACCAAGAGCAAGAAACTTGTTTAATCTCTTAAAAATGACCATAACGCCTGCCCTGTTAACTCATCAGCTAATAAGATACAAATGAGAGAATGAAGATGAAAAAACTTTAAAATCTACAAATTACAGTGCAACTATATCATATTTGCATATCTTCTATTATCAGGACTGATTTAGTTCTGGGGCTCATCTGGAATCTCTTCTCAAGTAATTGCTTCCTCCTTGTAATCTAGGGATTATTTTTTGAACTATGCTGCCTCTGTCTTCCAACTGCTACTATAGCATGATTCCTCATACTGTGAATAAGCATGTGGTGAGTATTATATCCATCCCAGGCATAACACAAAACTACTCAGATTTTGTGGTGCTGGTTGATTCACACGATTGTTATTTATGTAGCTCTTTATAATAAGATTCATCTGCCTATGTTGCCTAAGTAAACAATCCCACCTAGTCACTACAATTGAACTTCCAAGATAATGTGAATTAAGTAAAAGAAGAATGGGTCTTAGCAGGCTGCATTTTCTTAGATAGATGACTCATTTATCACATGGTGGTTGATTCCTTTGTGACACATGGAAGACAGCAGGTGAATGTGAATGAGAAAGGTCACTTTGTTCAAATAGGAAAATAGCTGTGATGTGATTTTCATAACTGTCAATCATATTTATCCACATAAACGTAGATAGTGACAAAGTCAATAATAAAATGAAACACTTCCTGTTGAATATCTAGGAGAAACGGTAAAAGAGCCCCTCTCTGGGAATCCATCCAGCCATCTCCAGTGACCATTTAGTTCTCATTCCAATAAATAAGATATTAACCTTATTTTACTTCCGTTCAGTTCAGTTTAGTTCAGTCGCTCAGTCGTGTCTGACTCTTTGCGACTCTATGAACTGCAGCACGCCAGGCTTCTCTGTCCATCACCAACTCCCGGTGTTTACTCAAACTCATCTCCATCGAGTCAGTGATGTCATCCAACCATCTCATCCTCTGTCATCACCTTCTCCTCCTGCCTTCAGTCTTTCCCAGATCAGGGTCTTTTCCAATGAGTCAGTTATTCATATCACGTGGCCAAAGTAATGAAGTTTCAGCTTCAGCATGANTGTCCATCACCAACTCCCGGTGTTTACTCAAACTCATCTCCATCGAGTCAGTGATGTCATCCAACCATCTCATCCTCTGTCATCACCTTCTCCTCCTGCCTTCAGTCTTTCCCAGATCAGGGTCTTTTCCAATGAGTCAGTTATTCATATCACGTGGCCAAAGTAATGAAGTTTCAGCTTCAGCATGAGTCCTTCCAATGAATATTCAGGACTGATTTCCTTTAGGATTGACTGGTTGGATCTCCTTGCAGTCCAAGGGACTCTCAAGAGTCTTCTTCAACACCACAGTTCAGAAGCATTAATTCTTTGGTGCTCAGCTTTCTTTATACTATCACATCCATTCGTGACTACTGGAAAAAGCATAGCTTTGACTAGACGGACTTTTGTCAGCAAAGTAATGTCTCTGTTTTTTAATATGCTGTCTAGGTTTGTCATAGCTTTTCTTCCAAGGAGCAAGAGTCCTTTAATTTCATGGCTGCAGTCACCATCTGCAGTGATTTTGGAGCCCCCCAAAAATAAGGTCTCTCACTGTTTCCATTGTTTCCCCATCTATTTGCCATGAAGTGATGGGACCAGATGCCATGATCTTAGTTTTTGGAATGTTGAGTTTCAAGCCAACTTTTTCACTCTCCTCTTTCATTTTCATCAACAGGCTCTTTGCTTTCTGCCATAAGGGTGGTGTCATCTGCATTTCTAAGGTTATTGCTATTTCTCCCGGCAATCTTCATTCCAGCTTGTGCTTCATCCAGCCTGGCATTTCACGTGATGCACTCTGCATATAAGTTAAATAAGCAGGGTGACAATATACAGCCTTGATGTACTACTTTCCCAATTTGGAACCAGTCTGTTGTTCCATGTCCAGTTCTAACTGTTGCTTCTTGACCTGCATACAGATTTCTCAGGAGGCAGGTCAAGTGTAGTCTGGTATTCCCATCTCTTGAAGGATTTTCCACAGTTTGTTGTGATCCACACAGTCAAAGGCTTTGGCGTAGTCAATAAAGCCGAAATGGATGTTTTCCTGGAACTCTCTTGCTTTTCTATGATCCAGTAGATGTTGGCATTTTGACCCAACAGATGTCTGGCTCCTCTGCCATTCCTAAATCCAGCTTGAACATCTGGAAGTTCACAGTTCATATACTGTTGAAGCCTGGCTTGGAAAATTTTGAGCATTACTTTGCTAGCATGTGCCATCAGTGTAATTTTGTGGTAGTTTGAATATTATTTGGTATTACCTCTCTTTGGGATTGGAATGAAAACAATCCTGTGGCCACTGCTGAAAGTTTTCCAAATTTGCTGGCATGCTGAGTGCAGGACTTTCACAGCATCAACTTTTAGGATTTGAAATAGCTCCACTGGAATTCCATCACCTCCACTAGCTCTACTCATAGTGATGCTTCCTAAGGCCCACTTGACTTCACATTCCAAGATGTCTGGCTCTAGGTGAGTGATCACACCATCATGATTATCTTGGTCGTGAAGATCTTTTTTGTACAGTTCTTCTGTGTATTCTTGCCACCTCTTCTTAATATCTTCTGCTTCTGTTAGGTCCAGACCATTTCTGTCCTTTATTGTGTGCATCTTTGCATGAAATGTTCCCTTGGTATCTCTAATTTTCTTGAAGAGATCTCTAGTCTTTCCCATTCTATTGTTTTCCTCTATTTCTTTGTACTGATTGCTGAGGAAGGCTTTCTTGTGTCTCCTTGCTATTCTTTGGAACTTTGCATTCAAATGGGTATATCTTTCCTTTTCTCTTTTGCCTTTAGCTTCTTTTCTTTTCTCAGCCATTTTTAAAGCCTCCTCAGACAACCATTTTGCCTTTTTATATTTCTTTTTCTTGGGGATGGTCTTGATCACTGCCTTCTGTGCAATATCATGGACAGACATAGTTCTTCAGGCACTCTGTCTATCGGATCTAATCCGTTGAATCTGTTTCTCACTTCCACTGTATAATCATAAGGGATTTGATTTAGGTCATACCTGAATGGCCTAGTGGTTTTCCCTACTTTCTACAATTTAAGTCTGAATTTTGCTGTAAGGAGTTCATGATCTGTGCCACAGTCAGCTCCCAGTCTTGTTTTTGCTGACTGTATACTGCATCTCCCTCTTTGGCTGCAAAATCTGATTTCGTTATTTACTATCTGGTGATGCCCATGTGTAGAGTCTTTTCTTGTGTTGTTGGAAGAGGGTGTTTGCTATGACCAGTGCATTCTCCTGGAAAAACTCTGTTAGCCTTTGCCCTGCTTCATTTTGTACTCCAAAGACAAATTTGCCCATTTTTCCAGGTATCTCTTCACTTCCTTCTTTTGCATTCTGGTCCCCTATAATGAAAAGAACATCTCTTCAGGGTGTTAGTTCTAGAAGGTCTTGTATGTCTTCATAGTACCATTCAACTTCAGCTTCTTCAGCATTACTGCTTGGGGCATAGACTTGGATGACTGTGATACTGAATGTTTTGCCTTGGAAATGAACAGAGATCATTCTGTTGTTTTTGAGATTGGATTCAAGTACTGCAGTTTGCACCCTGTTGACTATGAGAGCTACTCCATTTCTTCTAAGGGATTCCTGCCCACAATAGTAGATATAATGGTCATCTGAGTTAAATTCACCCATTCCAGTCCATTTTAGTTAACTGATTTCTAAAATATTGATGTTCACTCTTGCCATATTGTGTTTGACCACTTCCAATTTACCTTGATTCATGGACCTAACATTCCAGGCTCCTATGTGATATTGTTCTTTACAGCATCGGACTTTACTTCCATCACTAGTCACATCCACAACTGGGTGTTGTTTTTGCTTTGGCTCTGTCTCTTCACTTTTTTCTGGAGTTATTTCTCCACTGTTCTCCAGTAGCATACTGGACACCTACTGACCTGTGGAGTTCATCTTTCAGTGTCCTATCTTTTTGCCTTTCCATACCATTCATGGGGTTTTCAAGGCAAGAATACTGAAGTGATTTGCCATTTTTATTTTAGTTACATATTATAAATGTGGTTAGGTACACTTTTGGGAGAAAATCTACTTATCCAAAGTTGTTCTATCATGATAGGTTGGATATGGCCAAATAAGCCCTAACTTGAGCCTGAACTAATTACAGCACCCAAAGACTTGGTTCCTGCTACTTGTTAAGTACTACAGTGAATGTGTACACAGTATCACCTCTAATTTTTTTCTGAATACTCAGTTCCATTCTGACTCTGACATTACAATTTCTGATTCCAAAACAGAGTTTCATGGGATAAATTTCCAAAAGGTAAAGATCATGAGTCACGTATTATTACTTGGTCCATATAATAATAAAATCACAAAACATTAACCTAAACGAGACCATAGTGATCATTTTATTTGTTTTATTATTTATATATATGGACACTAAGGCCCAAAGATTTTAAAGGACTCATAGAGTGAGTCAACAGCAGAGAAAAACCTAAACTTGGACTTCTGAGATCCTAAGATACATGTTTTCTATGAATTAAGTTGCTTTTATTACATGTGGAAAAAAGTTTTTAAGCTATTTCTTTCTAGGATTTTGGTTAACTCAGATAGACACTTGGTTAAATCCTAAATTCTGGATTTTTTTTCTGTATGTTTTCTCTACCTTATACACTTGCACCATTGTAACAACAACAAAAGCTACTTAATAAAATATTTTATATCATCCAAACCTCACCCTGACTCCTTCGTCCCTGAAACTGTTCTAAGGTGCATTTTAGCTTAGATTTTCTAATCTTATCCTCTCTGGAGCCCATTCTGAGAAGTGGTAAAGAAGAAAGCCCAGATTAGAGAACAATGGGGACCTGTAAGTGCACAAAGGCACTCTCAGCCCTCTCAACAGGGCTATCTTACTGAGAAAAAGCCATCAAAAGTTGCAGTTTCTCCTAAGGCTTATACCAGAGCTATCTGACACATCAATTTAGACTGACTGTTCAGCTGTGTGGCTATTATAAGTAGACTACAGGGTTTCATTCACAATTGTAAACTCCACAATATACCATAGGACTTCTTTTGGTCCCTGCTTCTTGGTTCATATATCATTTCTAACCCATCAGTCTCTATCCAACAATAAGTATTTGGCAAGTATTTTGTGTGCCAGGAACTGTGCTGGCAGTGAAGATACAGAGATAAACAAAATAAACCAGCTACCATCGCCATGAAGCTAATATCCTAATCTGGCATAAGAAGGAAGAAAGATAATAACTGGTCTTGATAAAGAGTTTGAGGGAAAATAAAATGTTGACATGATAAGACCTGACTAACTTCTATGAGGTGTCTTAAGTTAAATAAATGGACCAAGAAGACTCTTTCTGGAAAAGGTACTATTTGAACTGATTCCCTAAAGGGATAGCAAGTTGAGGCAGCTGGCAAATAGTGAGCATGGGATTGCAGCATGAGTAAGAGATGGAGGCAGTGCTGATCATACAAGGCCTTAGCGGCCATAGAAAGAGGGTTCGATTTTATTGTTAGTGGAGTAGAAAGCCATTGAAGGACTATGAAGGGACTGACCTTTTTATAACCTCAAAATATAAAACTGGAAAAGATCACAGTTATTATTCTGTTTAAATATTTTATTATAGTGATAAAGGCAGCAATGCTCAGACAGTCAAAGTGATGAGTAGAGTAACTCAATAGCAAAGCAGAGCCTAAACTTGGGTCTCTGAGCTCAAGAGAAAGACAAAGAAAGGCAAAGTTGAGAAACAAAGTCAGTTTGCCCAGATTTTGAAGTTATTCTCAACTCTAGGATATATTTTATCAAAAATTACCAAAATAAGAAGACTAGGGTAAAATTCTAATAATCACAATGTCTAAGAGTTGATCTAGGCTCCAGCACTTATAGCTTTATGCCCATGGCATAGTCTTTTAAACACTCTGAGTCACAGACTGACCTTTCTATAAATTGTATAAAACAGAGGAAATAACACTTACCCTGTGTATTTTATAATATCATGTGTGATAATATACATAGTAATACATAGTAAAGTGTATAAAGTGGCTAAGAAATGTACACAATCACAGAAATCAGGTAGGTGTACATGAAACTTTATTTACCTTTCCAAAACTAAACATAATCTAGATTTCTGGTCCTCTAGTTTCACTGATAGCATAAAACTTAATCTTAATTCAATCACTTTCATATTTTCTTTTCTTAACCTCTGTGTCTTAGTCAATTCTTTATTCTCCCCTTTCCCCATCTTCTTACATCTGGTTCAGGGTGATTGGAAAAGCTGGTGAAAGGGATTGATCTAAGTTCTCTGAGAGGGTGAAGAAAGGGTCATATATAGATATGAATATGTCTTTATATCAGGGAGGTATGAGATATCAGATTCCCAAACCATCCCATCTTTAGCCTCTGCTGAGCTATAACTCATGTCATTTGGCTTTCTATGAGATAGGCTAGCATCTATCGATGTCTGTTAGCTTGCTATGGTCCTTGACTACCAGGTCCATACATGTATTCTATGCCAATTCTAACCTCAGACTCCTCTCAGTAATTTAGTGTTCCAAACACCCTGAAGTGAAGAGGAATGCTAGGCAGCTTTCCTATACCACACTGGGATGCTTGCAGCTCAATGAGACTGCTCATCCCTCCAAACTTAGCCAATACTACCGCCTATCAGCATCAAGCTAGACACTGATCTTCTCCAGAAGAATTGCCAGAGAATCATGATTCAGGTTCCCTCTATTCTGGGCTCAACCAAGCTTATCTCATGTTTTTATCAATCCTTTAAACTTACAGAGGGCAAGATATAGAATTCCCACATTCAGGATATGTATTAAGAGTACACATCAAAAAGTCTTATTTTTCATCTCCTTATCCTCAACATCAATTTCTCTCAGTGATAACCAGCTCTTATCCTAAAAGTTTCATGCTCTGGGTTCTCGGTCTTTTAGACTTTTGATATTCAATCTCTATTTTTTTTCCATCTCTGTTCTTTTTCCATAAAGAAACTCAGGTACTTGCCTTGGTTTTCAAGATTATTGCCATGAGTCAAAAAAAGAAAATGTAAGTCATCATTAAGGTTCTACACAAATCCCATTTTTCCTTTGAGAAATATGGTAGGATGAACTTTCCCACTTATTTTGAAGTTAGAATTGTCATGATATCTGCTTTGGTCAATGAAATGCAAGAGGATGGTACATACAATGAAATATTACTCAGCTATAAAAAAGAAGGAAATCATACCATTTGCAGTTACATGGATGGACCCAGAGGTTATCATACTGAATGAAGTAAGTCAGACAGAGAAAGACAAATATCATATGATACTGCTTATATGTAGAATCTTTAAAAAAGGTACAAATGAACCTATTTCCAAACAGAGATAGAGTCACAGATGTAGAAACAAACTTGTGATTACCAAGAAGGAGAGTGGGAAGGGATAAATTGAGAGATTTGGTATTGACATATATACACTGCTGCTGCTGCTGCTGCTAAGTCACTTCAGTCGTGTCCGACTCTGTGCAACCCCATAGACGGCAGCCCACCAGGCTCCCCTGGCCCTGGGATTCTCCAGGCAAGAACATTGGAGTGGGTTGCCATTTCCTTCTCCAATGCATGAAAGTGAAAAGTGAAAGTGAAGTCGCTCAGTCATGTCTGACTCCTAGCGACCCCATGGACTGCAGCCTACCAGGCTCCTCCATCCATGGGATTTTCCAGGCAAGAGTACTGGAGTGGGGTGCCATTGCCTTCTCCGTCTCCCATATATACACTACTATATATAAAATAGATAGCTAACAAGAACTTACTATATAGTACTCTGTAAACCAACTATACTCTAACAGATGTTAAATTTAAAAAAGAAAAGAAGCACAAGAGGAAGCAACATGTTACTTCTGGCCAGAAGTAAAATCCAGTGTACATTTTCACTTCAGTTCAGTTTAGTCACTCAGTCGTGTCTGACTCCTTGCAATCCCATGGACTGCAGTACACTAGGCTTCCCTGTCCATCACCAACTCCTGGAGTTTACTCAAACTCATGTCTATCAAGTCAGTGATGCCATCCAACCATCTCATCCTCTGTTGTCCCCTTCTCTTTCCACCTTCAATCTTTCACAGTATCAGGGTCTTTTCAAATGAGTCAGTTCTTTGCATCACATGGCCAAAGTATTGGAGTTTCAGCTTCAACATCAGTCCTTTTGATGAATATTCAGGACTGATTTCCTTTAGGATCGACTGGTTGGACCTCCTTGCAGTCCAAGGGACTCTCAAGAGTCTTCTCCAACACCACTGTTCAAAAGCATCAATTCTTCAGTGCTCAACTTTCTTTATAGTCCAACTCTCATATCTATATATGACTACTGGAAAAACCATAGCCTTGACTAGATGGACCTATCCAACAAAGGTATGTTTGGACAAAGGTTTGTTCCAGACAAAGCAATGTCTCTGCTTTTTAATATGCTGTCTCGGTTGGTCATAACTTTTCTTCCAAGGAGTAAGTGTCTTTTAATTTCACAGCTACAGTCACCATCTGCAGTGATTTTGAAGCCCCCCAAAATAAAGTCTGTCACTGTTTCCAGTGTTTCCCCATCTATTTGCCATGAAGTGATGGGACTGGATGCCATGATCTTAGTTTTCTGAATGTTGAGCTTTGAGCTTTAAGCCAACTTTTTCACTCTCCTCTTTCACCTGTACAGTGTACATTTTACTGTATCCCATTTCAACAGCCCTAATTATAGAAGGATGTGTTGAAATGGAGCCTTCGTTAGGCTGGGTCACTCATTTTAATAAACAGAACTCCCTTTCCTCAACATGTTCACAATGTTTGACATCTAGTATGAACAAGAAATGAAGCTATTCTGGATTAAGCCACTGAGATTTGAGGAATTTTTTGTTACTGTAGATTAGTCTAGACTATCCTCAATGATAAATAAATCTATCTGGAACTTTAATTCAGTTGTATGAAAACCTCTACTGATAGTATATAAATATTGCTGATTTAATTTGGAGAGCCATGGAGGAAAAGAAATTAGGGGGAAAATCAAGTTATTTGGAAATGGGCTTCCCTAGTGGCTTAGACTGTAAAGAATTTGTCTGCAATGAGGGAGACCTGTGTTCAGTCCCTGGCTTAGGAAGATCCCCTCGAGGAGGGCATGGCAACCCACTCTAGTAAGCTTGCCTGGAGAATCCTCATGGACAGAGGAACCTGGTGGGCTACAGTACATGGGGTCACAAAGAGTTGGGCATGACTGAGCAACTAAGCACAGCACACATCACCAATTTGTATACTGACTTACTTGGAACTATCACTCATTTGTAGTCACATCATCTTTTAGGTATGAATGCCAACTTATAGGAAGAAGGTGATCATTTATAAAGGAAAGGTGAAACCCGTTTACCAGGTTGAAGTCTTAGGGAAAAGTTAGAGGAAAACAGCTAAGGAGAATTTAAGTTGAATCAGGGAGAAAGAATAAGAGCAAAAGCTTCAAAACAAAGTAACATAGTAGATGGTATGGAATGGTTGAGTGATGCTGGAGGGGCATTATGCTGCATTATAAACCCTCTCTGGAAAATATGGAGAAGAGTCTATGCTTTTGTTCCCTTACTAACAGGATACATCCATATTCATGACAGTCATTTAACTCTTTGCTTTCAGTTCCAAATTTATTCTTTTACACTTTCTTTTGTGATGGTGGGTCACAGAACCTATAAACTACATTTCCCAGATTCCCCAGGCCACCTGAGCACTAACTCTGGGGCAATTGTTACTAGAAGTTCGAACACCATTCATAGGTCACCCCAACCAGAAGTCTGAACAACAGGAACTCCACAATGACACCATTCCTCACTCAGACCACCAAGAGGTTGATTATATGAGACACTTTCCATCATGAAAACAGTAGCAATTTTTTTCTTCAAAGGAATAGACATTCTGTATATGGATTTGCTTCTGTGGTAGGTAGAATTTTAGGAAGATCCCCAGTATCCTCCAACTCTTGGTATATATACCCTGTAAAATCTCCAGGACTGTGAACATAGTGAATTTTACTCCTGTGATTAGATTATGTTTTATGGCACAGTTGATTTTAAGAAAAAGATACTATCAGAGTGGGCCTGACCTAAATACAAGAGCCCTTTAAAACAGAGTGTTTTGGGGACTTCCCCAGCGGTCCAGTGGTTAAGACTTCGTGCCTCCCTTGCAAGGAGCAGAGGTTCCATTGCTCTTTCGGGAACTAAGATCCCCTATGTTGTGTGGCACGGCAAAAAATAAATAAATAAAACAGAGAGCTTTCTACCATTAGCCCCAAGAGAGGAAATCAGTTAGAGGTTCAAAGCATGAGAAGAATTCAATGTGTCCTTACTGACTTAAAGATGCAGGGAACCACATGGCAAGGAATGCAGGTGGCCTCCAGGAACTGAAAACAGCCTCTGACTGATAGTCAGCAAAGAAACAGAGGTATCCATCCTATAGCTGTGAAGAAGTGAACTCTGCAAATAGCAAGAATGGACTTGGAAGTGGAATTTCACCCAGAGTCTCCAGATGAGAACTCAATTCAGCAACACCTTGATTTCAGCTTGTGATACTATTAGCAGTGAATTCAGTCACAAACATGCCTGCTTTCTGACTTACAAAACTGTGAGCTGACCAGATGAGTGTTGTTTTAAGCCACTAAGTATGTAATCATTTGTTATGCAGCAAAAGCATGGGGAAACAGTGGAAACAGTGTCACACTTTGTTTTTGGGGCTCCAAAATCACTGCAGATGATGACTACAGCCATGAAATTAAAAGACACTTACTCCTTGGAAGAAAAGTTATGACCAACCTTGATAGCATATTGAAAAGCAGAGACATTACTTTGCCAACAAAGGTCCGTCTAGTCAAGGCTATGGTTTTTCCAGTGGTCATGTATGGATGTGAGAGTTGGACTGTGAAGAAAGCTGAGCACCGAAGAACTGATGCTTTTGAACTGTGGTGTTGGAGAAGACTCTTGAGAGTCCCTTGGACTGCAAGGACATCCAACCAGTCCATTCTGAAGGAGATCAGCCCTGGGATTTCTTTGGAGGGAATGATGCTAAAGCTGAAACTCCAGTACTTTGGGCACCTCATGTGAAGAGTTGAAGTGAAGTGAAGTCGCTCAGTTGTGTCTGACTCTTTGTGACCCTGTGGACTGTAATCCACCAAGCTCCTCTGTCCATGGGATTCTCCAGGCAAGAGTACTGGAATGGGTAGCCATTTCCTTCTCCATGCAAAGAGTTGACTCATTGGAAAAGACTCTGATGCTGGGAGGGATTGGGGGCAGGAGGAGAAGGGGACGACAGAGGATGAGATGGCTGGATGGCATCACTGACTCAATGGACGTGAGTCTGAGTGAACTCCGGGAGTTGGTGATGGACAGGGAGACCTGGCGTGCTGCGATTCATGGAGTCGCAAAGAGTCAGACACGACTGAGCGACTGAACTGAACTGAACTGAAGTGAAAAGCAAACTAATTAATACACCTTACCTGTCTGCAAAGGCCAACTGAAGACTACAGCAGCAGTTGGAAGTTAAAATTGCATTTTAAAAAAAAATCTGGTGAGATTGGTATAGTATTCTAGAGTGTGGAATAAGCTTTGAACCAACCACAAATACATGCTGCTCTTTCACCCATAGATTCAGAATACAGGAATCCTGAAGTTACAGGAGGTGACAAATAAGACTGGTTCCTGCTTCTTTTATAGTAGAACTACATAATTTGGGGTCCTAATGTCTACCTGAGAGGACAATGTTTCAATTTAGTAGGAAACTGAGTCCATCACCTACTCATTTGTGGTTCCTCATAACACTGAACCAAAAGGCAAATGAGGGCTAGGGTGATCAACATGTATTCAGTTCAGTTTAGTCGCTCAGTCATGTCCAACTTTTTGTGACCCCAGGGACTGCAGCACGCCAAGTTTCCCTGTCTATCACCAACTCCCGGTTCCTACTCAAACTCTTGCCCATCAAGTAGGTGATGCCATCCAAGTGTCTCATCCTCTGTCGTCACCTTGGGTCTTTTCCAGTGAGTCAGTTCTTCGCATCACATGGCCAAAGTAATGAAGTTTCAGCTTCAGTATCAGTCCTTCCAATGAATATTCAGGACTGATTTCTTTTAGGATTGACTGGTTGGATCTCCTTGCATTCCAAGGGACTCCCAAGAGTCTTCTCCAACACCACAGTACAAAAGCACCAATTTTCAGCTCTCAGCTTTCTTTATACTCCAACTCTCACATCCATACGTGACTACTGGAAAAACCGTAGCTTTGACTAGACGGACTTTTGTCGGCAAAGTAATGTCTCTGCTTTTTAATATACTGTCTAGGTTTGTCGTAGCTTTTCTTCCAAGGAGCAAGAGTCCTTTAATTTCATGGCTGTGGTCACCATCTGTAGTGATTTTGGAGCCCAAAAAAACAAGGTGTCTCACTGTTTCCATTGTTTCCTCATCTATTTGCCATGAAGTGATGGGACCAGATGCCATGATCTTAGTTTTTGGAATGTTGAGTTTTAAGCCAACTTTTTCACTCTCCTCTCATTTTCATCAACAGGCTCTTTAGTGCTTCTTCACTTTCTGCCATAAGGGTGGTGTCATCTGCATATCTGAGATTATTGCTCTTTCTCCTGGCAATCTTCATTCCAGCTTGTGCTTCATCCAGCCTGACATTTCATGTGATGCACTCTGCATATAAGTTAAATAAGCAGGGTGACAACATACAGCCTTGATGTACTCCTTTCCCGATTTGGAACCAGTCTGTTGTTCCATGTCCAGTTCTAACTGTTGCTTCCTGACCTGCATACAGATTTCTCAGGAGGCAGGTCAGGTAGTCTGGTATTCCCATCTCTTGAAGAATTTTCCACAGTTTGTTGTGATCCACACAGTCAAAGGCTTTGGCGTAGTCAATAAAGCTGAAGTAGATGTTTTCCTGGAACTCTCTTGCTTTTCTATGATCCAGTAGATACTGGCATTTTGATCCAACAGATGTCTGGCTCCTCTGCCATTCCTAAATCCAGCTTGAACATCTGGAAGTTCACAGCTCATGTACTGTTGAAGCCTGGCTTAGAGAATTTTGAGCATTACTTTGCTAGTGTGTGAGATGAATGCAACTGTGTGGTAGTGTGAACATTATTTGGCATTGCCTTTTTTGGGCATTGGGATGAAAACTGACCTTTTCCAGCTCTGTGGCCACTGCTGAGCTTTCCAAATTTGCTGGCTTACTGAGTGCAGGACTTTCACAGCATCATCTTTTAGGATTTGAAATAGCTCAACTGGAATTCCATCACCTCCACTAGCTTTGTTCATAGTGATGCTTCCTAAGGTCCACTTGACTTCACATTCCAGGATGTCTGGCTCTAGGTGAGTGATCACACCATCGTGCTTATCTGGGTCATGAAGATTTTTTTTGTATAGTTCCTCTGTATATTCTTACCACCTTTTCTTAATCTTTTCTGCTTCTGTTAGGTCTATACCATTTTTGTCCTCTATTGTGCTCATCATTGCATGAAATCTTCCCTTGGTATCTCTAATTTTCTTGAAGAGATCTGTATTACCAAAAGAGATTTCTACAAAACAAGAGAAAATGACTATAGTTCAAGGGATTCTCTGTGGTACACTTCATATTTCCACATCCAATAGTAAAAGTTAATGGAAAACTAAAGCAACTTAATTAAGAAAGGACTAATAAGGACTCAGACCCTTCAGGAATGAAGTTAGGGATTATCTTCCCATGTAAAGATCCAATCAACTTATTTCCTGACAGTAAAGCAAACTTGGAAAGAGTAGTGGAAGAAACAAGTTATAAATTTCAACTATGACCTTCTGACTAGTTACAGAAATTAAAATTGAGTAGCTTCCTTGGTTGTTATGAATATGTTAACCATTTTATCTTTTTTTTTTCTTTCCTCTATTATTTTAATTAAAAACAGTTACCATTATCTGATTGGTTATTTCAACTTATGCACAACCCCTTATGCTCTTTCAGCCTTCCAACGTCTAGGTTACCATTGTTGTTTTTCAGTTGCTCAGTTGCAACCCATGGACTGTAGCACACAGTCTTTGTGCTACAAAGACTCTTTGCAACCCATGGACTGTAGCACACCAGGCTCCTCTGTCCATGGGATTCCCCAGGCAAGAATACTGGAGTGGGTTGCCATTTCCTTCTCCAGGGGATCCTCTCGACCCAGGGTTCGAACCCGTGTCTCCCCCATTGGCAGCTGGATTCTTTACCACTGAGCCACCAGGGAGCCATTTCTCTATATTAAATCCTGATGAACACCTAAAATTGTTTCTGTTTTCCCCATAGGACCCTAACAACACATCATTTTCGCTTATCTTTCACAGGCCTCAGTTATTCTGACTATAGCTTTGCATTATACTTTCCCCTCCTTCCAAGTTATATATCAATTCTGTTAATTTCTTTAATAAACAAGTCACCATACATATTATATGTTGACTTTCATGTAGTGATGTCCAGAACTGAATTTAGTAGTTACGCTTCTAAATGTAGAGAATTCAGTGATGCTTCAAAAACAGTGAATGGAGCTTCCCTGGTAGTTCAGTGGCTAAGAGTCTGCCTTGCAATACAGGGGACACCAGTTCAGTCTCTGGTCTGGGAAGATCCCACATGCGAGGAAGCAACTAAGCCTGTGAACCACACCTAGAGCCTGTGCTCTGAAACAAGAAAAGCCACAGAAATGAGAAGCCCACACACCACAACTAGAGAGTAGGTAGGCCCCCACTCTTTGCAACTGGAGAAAGCCTGAATGCAGCAACGAAGACCCAGAGCAGCCAAAAATAAATAAATATTGAAGAACTGTGAATGATGGTAGAAAGATGGTAAATGAGTGGTGAGGAGACACGGTTGATTTGCAGGGTAGGCGAGGGGAAAATATGTCATACTCACCTACTGGTATTTGGACTTAGGCATCAATCAGGGATTTAAATGCTAACCTTTACACATAAGAGGTAGGGGAGCTAGTGGTTATCAGACCCAAACTTTCTTCTTTTTCCTAAAAATGTTCTTTCATAAAAATTTCAATATGCACAGTATATATAGAAAAGAGGTAGGTTTTTAAACAATCCTGGTAGTTTAATTTGGAATTAACTAAGGAAAATGTCCAAATTGGTTGCTCAACCTAATAAAATAATATCACAAAGCAAACCAAATTGCCTGTTTGATGAAGCCAGATTGCTTGACTTCGCATAAATGATACAGTTTAAAGAAATACTTTTTAACAGAATACAACTGTCTAGTATACAATAATTTTGTTTTCTTCAAATTAAAACAGAGGAATAGAAAATGGAAAGTTCTGCAATTATTCTGCAAGTTTATTGGCAAAATGAATGAACGTGTATTTTGGTTGCTCTGCAGAGATGACGTGACCTAACTGAAAGAGCAACGTGATGCCTGGTGACAGAGCTGAATAATTGTCTTTTAGAAAAAGAGAGTGAATAATTATCCATCTTCTGTATTTCTTTCACATAGGGTTTATGATGACTACTTCAACCCTGCATAATAACTCATGCCTCCTAAAATCCAAACCAGAGATTCTAATGTTAGTTTGACTTTTATTTCTAATAGTAATAATATTAGTTTGACTCTAATAGTAGTTTGATTCAGGGCCTTTATTAGTAAAACAAGTACTTCTTTACTACTACAATCACTGATGAATCAAGAACTGTCCTTCTGATTCTGTATCTATAAGACGAGCACTAAGATTGTTCGGGGGTTTGGTTATTTGTTTTTATTTTTGTCTTGTGTTTTTGTTTTGTGGGGTTTTTTTTTTTTTGTTTGTTTGCTTTGCTTTTGTTTTCCCAGCAGTGGTTTAAAGTTTCTTCTTATCCATGTACAATTCCTTGCTGTTTTCCTCCTGACCAATGCATTGATTTGTTATGGTGTATCTGTAACTAGAAATAGATTGATGCTAAACAGGCATACCTGAATGGTTTAGTGGCTTTCCCTACTTTCTTCAATTTGAGTCTGAATTTGGTAATAAGGAGTTCATGATCTGAGCCACAGTCAGCTCCTGGTCTTGTTTTTGCTGACTGTATAGAGCTTCTCCATCTTTGGCTGCATAGAATATAATCAATCTGATTTCGGTGTTGACCATCTGGTGATGTCCACGTGTACAGTGGAAGTGAGGAATAGATTTAAGGGCCTAGATCTGATAGATAGAGTGCCTGAAGAACTATGGAATGAGGTTCGTGACATTGTACGGGAGACAGGGATCAAGACCATCCCCATGGAAAAGAAATGCAAAAAAGCAAAATGGCTGTCTGGGGAGGCCTTACAAATAGCTGTGAAAAGAAGAGAGGCGAAAAGCAAAGGAGA
>SJYT01064067.1:392818-419130 GCA_006410635.1 Cephalophus harveyi
TCCAGTACTTTGGCCACCTCATGCGAAGAGTTGACTCATTGGAAAAGACTCTGATGCTGGGAGGGATTGGGGGCAGGAGGAGAAGGGGACGACCGAGGATGAGATGGCTGGATGGCATCACTGACTCGATGGATGTGAGTCTGGGTGAACTCCGAGAGATGGTGATGAACAGGGAGGCCTGGCGTGCTGCGATTCATGGGGTCGCAAAGAGTCGGACACGACTGAGCGACTGAACTGAACTGAACTGAAACAGGCATACAGAGAAAAAAAAATCCATCAACTCTGCCTCCCTATTCCATAGCCAAAATAAGCTGCTCTTCCCAATTATTTGCTCATTTCCCTTTAGTTTCCAGGAAAGTGTGAGCTCCTTTGGAAATTAATCTTGCTTATATTTATTCTCTGTTCCTAGATAATGCACTCAGTAAATTCTGATGTGTATAGGGGATCACCTACACTTCAGAACAGTGTTATTACCAATGAAACAATATCAGTTATTTGACCAGGCTGCTATATGAAATCTGTGGAAAAATGTAGAAAGTGAGAATACTTCCTTAACTTGCATTCTTGCCCTTATTGTTATGTGGAATGGTAGTTTTTCACAAGCTTAATTTCAAAACCAGAACTCCATGCTTTATGCTCCTTAATGTTCAAAACATGAGAACTATTATAAATAATTAAAGTTGTTAAGGGGTCAGTTACTTTGATGAGATCATCTGTGCAGAAGTAAAATCAACAACCACTCATTCAATTCATTTGATAAACACATGGATACAAAGATGAACAAAAGACACACTCAAGTTTTTAAATACTACACAATCTTGTTGACCAAACAAGTTTCTACAATGAAAGAGTCAAACCACAGGGTATTATAGAACAGTAGGGGGAGGGTACCTAAAATTCCAGGCCAGAGGGTTCAGGGAAAGTTTCCTAAATTGAGTCTTAAAGAAAGAGTAGGAAGCAGTCAGGCAGAAAGGATAGTTTGAGCAAAGACATAAAAAATAGAAAAAACCATGGCATGTAGGAGGAAATGTAAACATTTAGATGTCACTGAAGCATAATAGGAGGTCAGAAGATGGCTGAAACAGAAGGCCAAATTTTCCATATTATGGAATTTGGAAGTAAAGGGAGCCCTTGGGGAGTTTTAAGAAAAGCAATGACAGGGTTGGATATGCACTTTAGATAGATCATCTGAATTGGAATGAGGATGGATTTGAGGAGCACAGTATTATAGGGAAGCAGTATTACAATAACCTAGGTGAAAGATTGTGAGGCCTTGGACTTGGAAAATAGGGGTGAGTTCCAAAAATATTTAGCAGAGTTTGGTGATGGATGGAATGTGAGCTGTGAGAAAGAGACTCCCAGGATCCTAACTGGCACAAATAAGTGGTCGTACTGCTTGCAAAGGAGTTACAGAATGGGAAAAAATGGGGGAGGTGGTTTGGGGACAGGAAAAGAAGGATGTAAACAGACATAATGAATCTGACATAATGCTGAGGCATCTGATTGGAACTATATATCAGAAAGTTAGATATGTAAGAATCCCTCCATTACATTTTGGCAGTTGAAACCATGAGAGTAGATCTGAGGGGAGAACAGAGAAACTGCTAAGAGGAATAGTATCAACAAGAAAGGAATTTCAAGGAGGGAATTATCAGCATGTCAAATGCAGCAAAAAAGCCCAATTGGATAAGAACTGAAAATATCCGGCTATATTTGATAATTAGTAGGTTTTATAGAACATAATGAGAGAATTTTCAGTAGGGAATAAAGTCAGAAAGCTAACTGTATTTGCTTCATTGTAAACGATGAGTGAAGAAGTAGAGATGAGTTCAGACGTTTTAAGAGTTTATATGAGAAAAGAGAAATGATGGTGGCTAAATTTGTTCTTTTATATGAATTGCTCTTTTAGTGTCATATCTAAGAACTCTTTGCTTAATCAAAAGTTACAAGGATATTTTTATGTTTTCTTCTAGAAATTGTATAGCCCTAAGTGTTACCTTTTGGAGAAGGCAATGGCACCCCACTCCAGTACTCTTGCCTGGAAAATCCCATGGATGGAGAAGCCTGGTGGGCTGCAGTCCATGGGGTCGCTGAGGGTCGGACACAACTGAGCGACTTCACTTTGACTTTTCACTTTCGTGCATTGGAGAAGGAAATGGCAACCCACTCCAGTGTTCTTGCCTGGAGAATCCCAGGGACAGGGGAGCCTGGTGGGCTGCCGTCTAGGGGGTCGCACAGAGTCGGACACGACTGAAGTGACTTAGCTTAGCAAATGTTACCTTTAGTCTATGATCCAGTTTGAATTACTTTTTCCATAAGATATGAGGATTAAGTCAAGGTTTATTTTTTAGCATAATTGATGTATAATTGTTCCAACACTATTAGTTGAAAGAACCTCAACTGACTGCTTTTGCAACTTTGCAAAAATCAGTTGGTTGCACTTGTGAGGGCTAATTTCTGGACTCTATTCTCTTCCATTGATTTATTTAAAAATTTTTTTATTTTATAATCGAGCTAAGTTGATTTACAATGTTGTGTTAGTTTCAGATGTAAAGTGATTTAGTTATACATACATGTATATCCATTCTCTTTCATATTCTTTTCTCATATAGGTTATTACAGAGTATTGAGTAGAGTTCCTTGTGCTACACAGTAGGTCCTTGTTAGTTATCTATTTTATACATTGTAGTGTGTATATGTTAATCCCAAACTCCAAATTTACCCCTTCCACTACCCTTCCTCTTTGGTAACCATAAATTTGTTTTCTAAGTCTGTGAATCTGTTTCTCTTTTATAAATAAGTGCATTTGTATCATTTTTTAGATTTCACATAAAAGTGATATTATGATATTTGTCTTTCTCTGTCAGACTTACTCCACTAAGTATGATAATCTCTAGATCCATCCATGTTGCTGCAAATGGCATTACTTCATTCTTTTTAATGGCTGAGTAATAGATGGGGAAACAGTGGAAACAGTGCCAGACTTTATTTTTTTGGGCTCCAAAATCACTGCAGATGGTGACTGCAGCCATGAAATTAAAAGACGCTTACTCCTTGGAAGAAAAGTTATGACCAACCTAGATAGCATTTTCAAAAGCAGAGACATTACTTTGCCAGCAAAGGTCCGTCTAGTCAAGGCTATGGTTTTTCCTGTGGTCATGTATGGATGTGAGAGTTGGACTGTGAAGAAGGCTGAGCGCCGAAGAATTGATGCTTTTGAACTGTGGTGTTGGAGAAGACTCTTGAGAGTCCCTTGGACTGCAAGGAGATCCAACCAGTCCATTCTGAAGGAGATCAACCCTGGGATTTCTTTGGAAGGAATGATGCTAAAGCTGAAACTCCAGTACTTTGGCCACCTCATGTGAAGAGTTGACTCATTGGGAAAGACTCTGATGCTGGGAGGGATTGGGGGCAGGAGGAGAAGGGGACGACCGAGGATGAGATGGCTGGATGGCATCACAGACTCCATGGACTTGAGTCTGAGTGAACTCCGGGAGTTGGTGATGAACAGGGAGGCCTGGCGTGCTGCGATTCGTGGGGTCGCAAAGAGTCGGACATGACTGAGCGACTGAACTGAACTGAACTGAACTGAATATTCCATTGTATATATGTACTACATCTCCTTTGTCCATTCATCTGTTGATGGACATTTAGGTTGCTTCCATTTCTTGGCTATTGTAAATAGTGCTGCAATGAACATTGGGGTGCATGTATCTTTCTGAAATATGGTTTTCTCCAGACAGATGCCCAGGAGTGGGATTGCTGGATCATATGGTAGCTTTTAGTTTTTTAAGGAACCTCCATACTGTTCTCCATAGTGGCTGCACCAATTTACATTCCCACCAACAGTGTAGGAGAATTCCCTTTTCTTCACAACCTCTCTAGCATTTATCATTTGTAGACTGTGTCTAATCTTTCACTAATACCATACTATCTTGATTGGCTTTTATCTTATGTCTTGAAATTAGGTAGTGGTGATTCCTCTAACATTGTTGTTTTTTTTTTTTCCTTCCCCAAAACTCTTTTGGCTTAGACTAGTTACTTTGCCTTTCAGTATAAATTTTAGAATCAGCTTGTTGATTTCTACAAAATTACTGCTGGTATTTTGATTGGAATTTTGTTGAATCTTAAGATGAATTGGAAGAGAAACAACATCTTAGCACTATCAAACCTTCCAATCCATAAACATGGTGAACATCTCCATTTATTTAGGTGTGACATTTTGATTTATAATAAAAATATATATTTGGTTTCCATCCCCAATTTCTGACATAGAGTGCCTAAAACCCTTGTTATTTCCTAAATGAGAGAGATAAAAGGAGTTTCTTTCAATGTTAATAAGGAGGTGATTTTGTAATGCCCCTAGGTCACAGCAGGATAGGGGTTGGTCACCAGAAGAACCAATCATGTGATTGAAGCTTTCAGTCCCTTCCACCCCTCACCCCACCTCCAACTACAAAGAGGGGAGAGGGACTAGAAACAGAGTTCAATCACCAATGGCCAACAATCCTGCCTATGTAATAAAGCCTCCATAAAAACTCAAAGGACAGAGCTCAGGGAGTTTCTGGGTTGGTGAACACGTGGAGATTTGGGGAAAGTGGCATGCTCAGAAAGGGCATGAAAGCTCCACATCCCCATTCCCTTCCCTAGGCATCTCTTCCATCTGGTTGTTCCTGAATTATATCCTTTAATAATAAACTGGTAATCTAGTGAGTAAAATGTTTCTCTGAGCTCTGTGACTTGGTCTAGAAAATTACTTGAACCCATGGAGGAGGTTGTTGGAGCTGAAGATCTATAGCTGGTTAGTCAGAAGCACAGGAGACAGACTGGCATCTTAACTGGAGGAGGCAATCTTATGGGACCAAACCCTTAACCTGTAGGATCTAATGCTATCTCCAGGAAGATAGTGTCAGGAATGAGTTGAATTGTAGGACAATCATCTGGTGTCCCAAGAATTGTTTGATGGTGTAAAGGAAAATCCTCCTCCATATACTGGAATTGGGTTCAGAGCTCAATTATTGGGTGTTCTTGATTTCTTTCATCATCGTTTTAGTTTTCACCATACAGATTTTGCACACATTTTGTTAGACTTGAACCTAAGTATTTCAACATTGTGGTACTGTTTTTTCAGTTTTGTACTCTAAATGTTCATTGCTAGCATATAGAAATACAAGTGATTTTTTATATTGACTTTTTACCTTGCAACCTTTGTAAATTCATTTATTAGGTCTCAGAGCTTTTTTGTAAAGTCCTTGAGAATTTCTATATAGAAACCATGCCATTTGTGCACAGATACAGTTTTGTTTCTTTCCTTACAATCTGGAGATCTTTTATTTCTTTTTCTTGATTTACTACACTTAATAGAACTTCCAGTAGGCTGTTGATTAAAAGTACCCTTGTCTTGCTCCATCTGATGAAGAAGCATTAGTCTTTCATCACTAAGTATAATGCTAGCTGTGGTGTGAGTAATTCTCTCAAATAAAGGGATTTGCCTTTTATTCCCTGTGTGCTGAGAAAAATTTTTAATGATTAACACACAGTAGTCTCCCCTTATCTGAGGTTTCACTTTCTGTGGTTTCAGTTGCTCTTACTCTACCACAGTCTGAAAATAAAAAATGGAAAATTCCAGAAATAAATAATTCATAAGTTTGAGTAGCATGATGAAATCTCACACCATCCAGCTTTGTGTGAATATATGTCCATTTGCTCTAGGCATCATGTGTTTTTTTATTAGTGTATTCCTTTTTTGAGGTTAATTTGTGATTTTATTTGCCAGCATAATTAATTATAGTGGCCTGCAAGCTTTTTTGGTCTAAAAATTACATTTTACATTACAATCAAACACACACACACAAATATAATACAATATTTGTGTGCGTGGGTGTGCATTAGTTGCTCAGTTGTGTCCAACTCTTTGTAACCCCATTGACTGTAGCCTGCCATGCTCCTCTGTTCATAGAATTCTCCAGGCAAGAATACTGGAGTGGGGAGCCATTCCATTCTCCAGTGGATCTTCCCAATCCACGGATCGAACTTGGGTCTGTTGCATTGCAGGTGGATTCTTTACCATCTGAGCTAGCAGGGAAGCTTATATATAATATGTATACATATTTTGTTCAGTCGCTCAATAGTATCTAACTCTTTGTGACCCCATGGACTGCAGCATGCCAGGCTTCCCTGTCCTTCACCATCTCCTAAAGTTTGCTCAGATTCATGTCCATTGAGTTGGTGACGCCATCCTACCATCTCATCCTCTGTCATCCCCTTCTCCTACCTTCCCCTTCTCCTGCCTTCAGTATTTCCCAGCATCAGGGTCTTTTCCAATGAGTTTGCTTTTCACATCAGGTGGCCAAAGTTTTGGAGCTTCAACTTCAGCATCAGTCCTTCCAATGAATATTCAGGGTTGATTTTCTTTAGGATTGACTAGTTTGATTTCCTTGTAGTCCAAGGGACTCTCAAGAGTCTTATCCAGCACTTCAATTCAAAATTCAGCACTCAGACTTATTTAGGGTCCAACTCTCACATCTGTACATGACTACTGGAAAAACCATAGCTTTGACTAGATGGACCTTTGCCAGCAAAGTGATGTCTCTGCTTTTTTTTAATTTATTTTTAAATTGAAGGATAATTGTTTTACAGAATTTTGTGGTTTCCTGTCACATCAACAAGAATCAGAAATAGGTATACCCATGTCACCTCCCTCCCAGACCTCTCTCCCATCTCCCTTCCCACTCCACCCTTCAGCCTGTTGCAGAGCCCCTGTTTGAGTTCCCTAAGGCATACAACAAATTCCCATTGGCTATCTATTTTACATATGGTATCGTAAATTTCTATGTTACTCTCTCCATACATCTCCCCTCCTCCCTTCTCTCCTCCCACCTTGTCCATAGGTCTGTTTTCTATGTCTGTTTCTCCACTGCCACCTTAAAAATAAATTCATCAGTGTCATGTCTTCAGATTCCATATATATGTGTCAGTAAATTATATTTATATTTCTGACTTCACTCTGTATAATGGGCTTTAGTTTTGTCCACCTCATTAGAACAGATTCAAATGTGTTCCTTTTTATGGCTGAGTAGTATTTCATTGTATATATGTGCCACAATTTCTGTATCCATTCATCTGTTGATGGACATCTACGTTGCTTCCATGTTCTAGCTATGCTAAAGAGAGCTGCAGTGAACATTGGGGTACATGTGTCTTTTTCAGTTTTGATTTCCTCAGGGTATATGCCTAGGAGTGGGGTTGCTGGGTCATATGATGGTTTTATTCCTAGCTTTTTAAGGAGTCTCCATACCATCTTCTATAGTGGCTGTATCAGTTTACATTCCCACCAGCAATGCAACAGCGTTCCCTTTTCTCCACAACCTCTCCAGGATTTATTGTTTGTAGACTTTTTGGTGATGGCCATTCTGACTGGTGTGAGGTGGTATCTCATTGTAGTTTTGATTTGCATTTCTCTGATAATGAGTGATGGTGAGCATCTTTCCATGTTCTTGTTAGCCATCTGTTTGTCTTCTTTGGAGAAATGTCTCTTCAGGTCCCTTTCCCACTTTTTGATTCGGTTGTTTGCTTTTCCATATTGAGTTCTATAAGCTGCTTGTATATTTTGGAAATTTATTAGTTGTTTCCTTTGCTATTATTTTCTCCCATTCTGAGGGTTGTCTTTTCACCTTGTTTGTAGTTTCCTTTGCTGTGCAAAAGCTTTTCAGTTTAATCAGGTCCCACTTGTTTACTTTTGTTTTTATTTCCATTACTCTAGGGGTGGGACATGGAAGATCTTGCTTTGATGTATGTCATTGAGAGTACCGCCCATGTTCTCCTCTAAGAGTTTAATAGTTTCTGGTCTTACATTTAGGCCTTTAATCCATTTTGAGCTTATCTTTTTGTATGGCATTAAGTAGTGATCTAATTCATATTTTTTACACATAGCTGTCCAGTTTTCCCAGCACCACTTATTGAAGAGGCTGTCTTTGCCCCATTGTATATTCTTGCCTCCTTTGTCAAAAATAAGGTGCCCATAGGTGTGTGGGTTTATCTCTGGGTTCTCTAATTTGTTTCATTGGTCTATATTTCTGTTTTTGTGCCAGTACTATACTGCAGGTTTGTAGTACAGGCTAAAGTCAGGAAGGTTGATTCCTCCAGCTCCATTCTTCTTTCTCAAGACTGCTTTGGCTATTCGGGGTCTTTTGTGTTTCTATATGAATTGTGAATTTTTTTGTTCTAGTTCTGTGAAAAATGTCATTGGTAATTTGATAGGGATCACATTGAATCTGTAGATTGCATTTGGTAGTATAGTCATTTTCACAATATTGATTCTTCCTACCCAGGAACATGGACTATCTCTCCATCTGTTTATGTCATCTTCGATTTCTTTCATTAGTGTCTTATAATTTTCTGTGTACAGTTCTTTTGTCTCCTTAGGTAAATTTATTTCTATATATTTAATTCTTTTCATTGCAATGGTGAATGGGATTGATTCTTTAATTTCTCTTTCTGATTTTTCATTGTTAGTATATAGAAATGCAAGTGATTTCTGTGTATTGATTTTGTATCCTGCAACTTTGCTAAAATCACTAATTAACTGTAGTAATTTTCTGATAGTATCATTAGGGTTTTCTATGTACAGTATCATGTCATCTGCAAACAGTGAGCACTTTACATCTTCTTTTCCAGTCTGGATTCCTTTTATTTCTTTTTCTTCTCTGATTGCTGTAGCCAGGACTTTGAGAACTTTGTTGAATAATAGTGGTAAAAGTGGACACCCTTGTCTTGTTCCTGATCTTAGGGGGAATGCTTTCAGTATTTTGCCATTGAGAATAATGTTTGCTGTGGGCTTTTGATATATGGCCTTTATTATGTTGCGGTAGGTTCCTTCTATGCCCATATTTTGAAGCGTTTTTATAATAAATGGATGCTGGATTTTGTCGAAGGCTTTTTCTGTATCTATTGAGATGATCATATGGTTTTTAACTTTCAATTTGTTGGTATGGTGTATCACGTTGATTGATTTGTGTATATTGAAGAATCTTTGCGTCCCTGGAATAAACCCGACTTGATCATGGTGTATGAGATTTTTAATGTGTTGATGGATTCTGTTTGCTAGAATTTTGTTGAGGATTTTTTAATCTATGTTCATCAGTGATATTGGCCTGTAATTTTCTTTTTCGTGTTGTCTTTTTCTGGTTTTGGTATCAGGGTGATTGTGGCCTCATAGAATGAGTTTGAAAGTGTTCCTTCCTCTGCAATTTTTTGGAAGGGTCTCTTTTCTGAATGTTTGATAGAATTCCCCTGTGATGCCATCTGGCCCTGGGCTTTTGTTTTGGGGGAGATTTTTGATCACTGTTTCAATTTCAGTGTTTGTAATTGGGTTGTTCATAATTTCTATTTCTTCCTGGTTCAGTCTTGGGAGGCTGATCTTTTCTAAGTATTTGTCCATTTCCTCTAGGTTGTCCATTTTATTAGCATATAGTTGCTCATAATATTCTCTTATGATCCTTTGTATTTCTGTGTTGTCTGTTGTAACCTCTCCTTTTTCGTTTCTTATTGATTTGATTTTTCTCCCTTTTTCTCTTGATGAGTCTGGCTAGTGGTTTGTCAATTTTGTTAATCGTCTCAAAGAACCAGCTTTTAGTTTTATTAATCTTTGCTATTGTTTATTTCATTTCTTTTTCCTTTATTTCTGCTCTGATTTTTATGATCTCCTTCCTTCTGCTGACTTTGGGGGGGCGGGGTTTGTTCTTTTTCCAGCTGCTTTAGATGTAGAGTTAGGCTGTCTATTCGATGCTTTCCTTGCTTCTTGAGGTATGAATGTACTGTTATAAACCTCCCTCTTGGAACTGCTTTTGCTGAGTCCCACAGGTTTTAGGTCATCGTGTTTTCATTGTCATTTGTTCCTAGGAATCTTTTGATTTCTTTTTTTTTCTTCAGTAACCTCTTTGTTATTTAGTAATTATTGTTTAATCTCCAGGAGTTTATGTTTTTTTGCTATTTTTTCCCTGTAGTTGATATCTAGTCTCATAGCTTTGTGGTCAAAGAAGATACTTGATACAATTTCAATTTCTTAAATTTACTGAGGCTTGATTTATAGCCCAAGATGTGGTCTATCCTGGAGAATGTTCAATGTGCACTTGAGAAGAAAGTATATTCTTCTGCATTTGGATGGAAAGTCCTAAAGATATCAATTAGTTCCATTTGGTCTAATGTTTCATTTAAGGTTTGTGTTTCCTTGTAGATTCTCTGTTTTGATGATCTGTCCATTGATGACAATGGGGTGTTAAAGTCCCCTGCTATTATTGTGTTGCTGTTGATTTCTCCTCTTATGCCTGTTAGTGTTTGCCTTATGTATTGAGGTGCTCCTATGTTGGGTTCATAGACATTCACAGTTGTTAAGTCTTCTTGGATTTGTAGTGTCGTTCTTTGTCTCTTATGATATTCTTTATTTTAAAGTCTATTTTGTCTGAAATAAAGATTGCCACCCCAGCTTTCTTTTGGTTTCCATTCACATGGAATATATTTTTCCATCCTTTTACTTTCAGTCTCTATGTGTTTCTAAGTCTGAAGTGGGCCTCCTGTAGGCAGCACATATATGGGTCTTGTTTTTTTTTTTAATATAAATTTATTTATTTTAATTGGAGGTTAATTACTTTACAATATTGTATTGGTTTTGCCATACATCAACATGAATCTGCCACAGGTATACACGTGTTCCCCATCCTGAACCCCCCTCCCTCCTCCTTCCTTGTACCATCCCTCTGGGTCGTCCCAGTGCACCAGCCCCAAGCATCCAGTATCATGCATTGAACCTGGACTGGCTATTCATTTCATGTTGATATTACACATGTTTCAATGCCATTCTCCCAAATCATCCCACCCTTGCCCTCTCCCACAGAGTCCAAAAGACTGCTCTATACATCTGAGTCTTTTTTGCTATCTTGCATACAGGGTTATCGTTACCATCTTTCTAAATTCCATATATATGTGTTAGTACACTGTATTGGTGTTTTTCTTTCTGGCTTGCTTCACTCTGTATAATAGGCTCCAGTTTTATCCACCTCATTAGAACTGATTCAAATGTATTCTTTTTAATGGCTGAGCAATACTCCATTGTGTATATGTACCACTGCTTTCTTATCCATTCATCTGCTGATGGACATCTAGGTTGCTTCCATGTCCTGGCTATTATAAACAGTGCTGTGATGAACATTGGGGTACACGTATCTCTTTCAATTCTGGTTTCCTTGGTGTGTATGCCCAGCACTGGGGTTGCAGGGTCATAAGGCAGTTCTATTTCCAGTTTTTTAAGGAATCTCCACACTGTTCTCCATAGTGGCTGTACTTGGGTCTTGTTTTTGTATCCATTCAGTCAGTCTGTATCTTTTGGTTGGTGCATTTAATCCATTTACATTTAGGGTAATTATTGATACATATTTTCCTATTGGCATTTTCTTGATTGTTTTGGGTTTGTTTTTGTAGGTCTTTCCTTTCTCTTGTGTTTACTGGCTATGTAAGTATCTAGTATTTGTTGCAAGGCTGATTTGGTGGTGCTGAATTCTGTTAATTTCTGCTTGTCAATAAAGCTTTTGATTTCTCCATCAACTCTGAATGAAATCTTTGCCAGGTATAGCAATCGTGGTTGTAGGTTTTTCTCTTTCAGTATGTTAAATATATCCTGCCATTCCCTTCTGGCCTATAGAGTTTCTGCTGAAAGATCTGCTGTTAATTGTATGGGTTTTCCATTGTATGTTACCTGTTGCTTTTCCCTTGCTGCTTTTAATATCCTTTCTTTGTGCTTTATCTCTGTTAGCTTGATTAATGTATGTCTCGATGTGTTTCTTCTTTGGTTTAACCTGTAAGGGACTCTCTGGATGTCTCTGCTTTTTGATACACTTTCTAGGTATTTCATAGCTTTCCTTCCAAGTAGCAAGTGTCTTTTAATTTCATGAGTGCAGTCACCATCTGCACTGATTTTGGAGCCCAAGAAAATAAAATCTGTCACTGTTTCCATTTTTCCCCATCTATTTGCCATGAAGTGATGAGACTGTATGCCATGATCTTAGTTCTTTGAATGTTGAGTTTTAAGTCAGCTTTTTCACTCTCCTCTTTCACTTTCATCAAGAGGCTCTTTGATTCCTCTTCTCTTTCTTCCATAAGGGTGGTGTTATTTGCATATCTGAGGTTATTGGTATTTCTCCCGGCAACCTTGATTTCAGCTTGTGATTCATCCAGGCTGGCATTTCACATGTTGTACTCTGCATATAAGTTAAATAAGCAGGGTGACAATATACAGCCATGATGCACTCCTTTTCTGATTTGGAACCAGTCCATTGTCCCATGTCCGGTTCTAACTGTTGCTTCTTGACCTGCATACAGGTTTCTCAGGAGGCAGGTAAGGTGGTCTAGTGTTCCCATCTCTTTAAGAATTTTCCACAGTTTTCTGTGAGAGTTGGAGTAATATCTAGCATCTTTGTTACTGTTTTCCATTTGTTGCCTTGTTCTTAGTTTCTCTGTTTGTCTTTCATTATTTTTCTGCCTTTTGTATTGTACTGCTGCTGCTGCTGCTGCTGCTGCTAAGTCGCTTCAGTCGTGTCCGACTCTGTGCGACCCCATAGACAGCAGCCCACCAGGCTCCCCCATCCCTGGGATTCTCCAGGCAAGAACACTGGAGTAGGTTGCCATTTCCTTCTCCAATGCATGAAGGTGAAAAGTGAAAGTGAAGTCACTCAGTCGTGTCCGACTCTTAGTGACCCCATGGACTGCAGCCTACCTGGCTCCTCCGCCCATGGGATTTTCCAGGCAAGAGTACTGGAGTGGGGTGCCATTGCCTTCTCCGTTTGTACAGATGGGTCTTATTCATTTTGATAATCTCAGGCTTTCATTGTTAGTGGTTACTTTAGAGTTTGAAATATACATCTACAATTAATTCAAGTACACTTTCATCATATAATATTATACAATTCACAGGTAGTGTAGGTACCTTATATTACCAGTTTTTCCCTCTCATCCCTTATGATGTCTCTTATTACTGTACTTACCCATAAGCTATAATCACCTAGTATATTCATTTGGAAAGGTTTTATTGACTTATGTTCAAAATCACTAATTCCTTCCTTAGCTATGTCTAGTCTACTGATGAATTCACCAAAGGCATTCCTCATTTTTGGTACAGTGTTTGCAATTTCTAGCATTTCCTTTTGTGTCTTAGAGTTTCCATCTCTCTGCTTACATTGCCAACTGGTTTCTGCATTTACCCAATTTTCTATTACAGTCCTTAGAATGTTAATTATCATTATTTTAAATTAGCACTGATAATTTCAAAATCTCTGCCATATCTGGGTCTGGTTCTGATGCTTGGACTGATTCTTCAGACAGCTTTTTTGGTTTGTTTTGCCTTTTAGCATAGCTTGTAATTATTTTGTTGTTGTTGTTGAATGTCAGCCATGATGTATCAGTAAAGGAAATAAGGTAAACAGGCATTTAGTATGAGGGTTTTGTGTTTATCTGGCTAGGAGTTAGGCTGTGTTTACTGTTTGCTGTAACTATAGGTATGGGAGGCTAAGATTTGTTCTAATGTCCTTTTCTTTGTTTTCCCTGTTATCTTTGAGTTTCCCTAGAAGCTCCTTCTTAACTATAGCAAAAGTCATGCAGTTCTTTCAGATGTAATTCCCTATTTACATACAGAAGCCCTGTTGATATTGTGAAAAGACATGGAAGGAAGAGGAGCCTGGCAGGCTGCAGTCCATGGGTTTGAAGATCTTTCTCATGAAAAGATCTTCACGCATGCGTGCTAAGTTGCTTCAGTCATGTTCGACTCTGCAACCCCATGGACTGCAGCCTGCCAGACTCCTCTGTCCATATTTCCCAGGCAAAAAATACTGGAGTGGGTTGTCATTTCCTCCTCCAGGGTATCTCACAGACTCGATATATTTTGGCTTAACTTGGCCATTTTATGACTTTTTTCTGTTTGTTTTCTCCATTCCTCATTCCTCATTTTCTCTTACTGCTCAGTGAGGTATTTGAACATTCTTAAGAATTCTCTCCTGATAAATGTGTAGTGTTTTTGAATACATTTTCTGGATTGTTTTCTTAGCAGTGTTCTAGATATTTTATATATATATATATATATATATATATACACACACACACATAATACACACACACGTGCACACATACATCACAGTGAACTGGTTTAAACATTTATCCAGTTTGAGTTAAGTATAGGAACATGACTTCCACTTAGGTCCCTTGATCCTCACCATTAAAAAAGCATTTTTTCAAAGTGTGTCCTCTACTTCTGTTAAGCATCAAGCAGCTGGTGTTACAATTTTTGCTTTAGCTTCAAATATGATTTAAGAAACTCATGAGAAGTAAGAAATCTGTTATATTTACCTCTATATTTACACATTCTAATTTTCTTCCTTTTCTGAAATTCCAAGTCTCCTTCTGTTATCATTACTTTTTCTGATTAGAGAAGTTACTTCTTTTTTTTAAATTGAAGGATAATTGCTTTACAGAATTTTGCTGTTTTCTGTCAAACCTCAACATGAATCAGCCATAGGTATACATACATCCCCTCCTTTTGAACCTCCCTCCCATCTCCCTCCCCATCCCACCCCTCTAGGTTGATACAGAGCTCCTGTTTGAGTTTTCTGAGCCATACAGCAAATTCCCGTTGGCTATCTATTTTACATATGGTAATATAAGTTTCCATGTTACTTTTTCCATACATCTTACCCTCTCTCCATGTCTGTAAGTCTATTCTCTATGTCTATTTCCCCACTGCTTCCCTGTAAATAAATTCTTCAGTACCATTTTTCAAGATTCTGTACATGTGCGTTAGAATATGACATTTCTCTTTCTCTTTCTGACTCACTTCACTCTGTACAATAGGTTTAGGTTCATCCACCTCATCAGAACTGACTCAAATACATTCCTTTTTATGGCTGAGTGATATTCCCTTGTGTATATGTACCACAAATTCTTTATCCGCTCATCTGTCAAAGGACATCTAGGTTACTTCCATGTTCTAGCTATTGTAAATAGTGCTTGCAATGAACAGTGGGATACATGTGTCCTTTTCAGTTTTGGTTTCCTCAGGGTATATGCCTAGGAGTGGGATTGCTGGGTCATATGCTGGTTTTACTCCTCGTTTTTTAAGGAATCTCCATACCATCTTCCATAGTGGCTGTGTCAATTTACATTCCCATCAACAGTACAAGAGAGTTCCCTTTTCTCTACACACTCTCCAGCATTTATTGTTTGTAGACTTTTTAAAAATTATTTTATTTTATTTTTTTACTTTACAATACTATATTGGTTTTGCCATACATGTAGACTTTTTGATGAGGGCCATTCTGATTGGCCTTTCTGCTTCATTGACTATACCAAAGCCTTTGACTGTGTAGATCACAATAAACTGTGGAAAATTCTTCAAGAGATGGGAATAACAGACCACCTGATCTGCCTCCTGAGAAATCTGTATGCAGGTCAAGAAACAACACTTAGAACTGGACATGGAACAATGGACTGGTTCCAAATCGGGAAAGGAGTACATCAAGGCTGTATATTGCCACCCTGCTTATTTAACTTTTATGCAGAGTACATCATGAGAAATGCCGGGAATGAAGATTGCCGGGAGAAATAGCAATAATCTCAGATATGCAGATGACACCACACTTATGGCAGAAAGTGAAGAACTAAAGAGCCTCTTGATGAAAGTGAAAGAGGAGAGTGAAAAAGTTGGCTTAAAACTCAACATTCAGAAAACGAAGATCATGGCATCTGGTCCCATCACTTCATGGCAAATAGATGGGGAAACAGTGGAAACAGTGTCAGACTTTATTTTGGGGGGCTCCAAAATCACTGCAGATGGTGACTGCAGCCATGAAGTTAAAAGACACTTCCTCCTTGGAAGAAAACTTATGACCCACCTAGACAGCATATTAAAAAGTGGAGACATTACTTCGCCAACAAAGATCTGTCTAGTCAAAGCTATGGGTCATGTATGGATGTGTGATTTGGACTATAAAGAAAGCTGAGCACTGAAGAACTGATGCTTTTGAACTGTGGTGTTGGAGATGAGATCCAAATAGTCCATCCTAAAAGAGATCAGTCCTGAATATTCATTGGAATGACTGATATTGAAGCTGAAACTCCAATACTTTGGCCATGTGATGTGAAGAACTGACTCATTTGAAAAGATCCTGATGCTGGGAAAGACTGAAGGCAGGATGAGAAGGGGATGACAGAGGATGAGATGGTTGGATGGCATCACCAACTCAATGGACATGAGTCTGATTAAGCTCCAGGAGTTGGTGATGGACAGGGAAGACTGGAGTGCTGCAGTTCATGGGGTTGCAAAGATTCAGACACAACTAATGGACAGGGAAGACTGGAGTGCTGCAGTTCATGGGGTTGCAAAGATTCAGACACAACTAATGGACAGGGAAGACTGGAGTGCTGCAGTTCATGGGGTTGCAAAGATTCAGACACAACTAAGTGACTGAACTGAACTGAATTCTGACTGGTGTGAGGTGATATCTCATTGTGGTTTTGATCTGCATTTCTCTAATAATGAGTGATATTGAGCATCTTTTCATGTGCTTGTTAGCCATCTGTATGTCTTCTTTGGAGAACTATCTGTTTAGGTCCTTTTCCCACTTTTCAATTGGGTTGTTTGTTTTTCTGTTATTGAGTTGTATGAACTGCTTGTATATTTTGGAAATTAATCCTTTGTCAGTTGTTTCATTTGTTACTTTTTTCTCCCATTCTGAGGGTTGTCTTTTCACCTTATTTGTAGTTTCCTTTGCTGTGCAAAAGCTTTTCAGTTTAATCAGGTCCCACTTGTTTACTTTTGCTTTTATTTCCATTACTCTAGGATGTGGGTCATAGAGGATCTTGCTTTGATTTATGTCATTGAGTGTTCTGCCTATGTTTTCCTCTAAGAGTTTTATAGTTTCTGGTCTTACATTTAGGTCTTTAATCCAGTTTGATTTTATCTTTGTTAATGGTGTTAGGAAGTGTTCTAATTTCATTCTTTTACATGTAGCTGTCCAGTTTTCCCAGCACCATTTATTGAAGAGGCTGTCTTTGCCCCTTTGTATATTCTTGCCTCCTTTGTCTAAAATAAGGTACCCATAGGTGCATGGGTGTTTTTTTTTTTTTTTTTTCTGGGCTTTCTATCTTGTTCCATTGGTCTATATTTCTGTTTTTGTGCCAGTACCACACTCTCTTGATGACTGTAGCTTTGTAGTATAATCTAAAGTCAGGAAGGTTGATTCCTCCAGCTCCACTCTTCTTACTCAAGACTGCTTTGGCTATTTGGGGTCTTTTGTGTTTCTATATGAATTGCGAAATTTTTGTTCTAGTTCTGTGAAAAATGCCATTGGTAATTTGATAGGACTTAGACCATTCTTTCAGAGAGGGCAATGGCACCCCACTCCAATACTCTTGCCTGGAAAATCCCATGGACAGAGGAGACTGGTAGGCTGCAGTCCATGGAGTCGCAAAGAGTCAGACAGGACTGAGCGACTTCACTTTCACTTTTCACTTTCAGGCATTGGAGAAGGAAATGGCAACCCACTCCAGTGTTCTTGCCTGGAGAATCCCAGGGACGGCGGAGCCTGGTGGCTGCCATCTATGGGGTTGCACAGAGTCAGACATGAATGAAGTGACTTAGCAGCAGCAGCAGCAGCAACAGACCATTCTTTAATAGGAGGTTTACTAGCAAATAATTATCTTAGTTTCCCTTTGTCCCAGAATGTCTTTATTGATCCTCCATTGCCAAAGGATATTTCTGTCAGATATAAAACTTGCTGTTGAGAATTTAATTCAGTGCTCAAAAAATATTCTGCCACTTACTCTTTAACCCCATATTTTCAGATGAGAAATCTGCTGTCATCCTGATCAGTGCTTCCCTATAAGAAATGCAGTGTTTCTCTCGGGCTGCTTTCAAGATACATTTCTTGTCTTTCGTGTTCAGAAGTTTAATTATGATATGTCATGGCATAGACTTCTTTGGGCTTATCTTAGACTTGTTTAGTTTCTTGTATCTGTAGGTTTATTTCTTTTTGCAAATTTGGTTTGTTTTTAGCTATTAATCCTTGGAATAATATTTCAGTCTCACTATCTCTCTCCTCTCCTTTTGGAAGTCTGATGATACAAATGTTCTCTTTTGCTATTGTCCCATAGGTCCCTGAGACTCTGCTCAATTTTTTTTTTTCAATTTATTTTCTCTTTGATGTTTCGATTGGGTAAATTCTACTGATCTGGTTCACTTATTCTATCTATTTTCTCTACTCTACTATTGAGCCATTGAGTGAATTCTTCATTTTGATTATTGTGTTTTTAGCTCTATCATCACCATTTATTTTTTGTTATAGCTCATTTTTCTGTGGTGAGTTTTTTTATGAAAGTTCATTAAATCATCTTTGTGATGGTGCTTTAAAATTTTTGCCAGATAATTCCAATATTTGATTCCTTTTGATGCTGACATCTATTAATTTTCTTTTCTCATTCATGTTTGATTTTTCTGGTTCTTACTATGCTGAGTGACTTTTTATTATAGCTTCAACATTTTGGAAATTGTATTATGAGACTAGAGATCCTATTTAATCTTTATTTTATCAGCCAGTCCACCTATTGAGGTGTAGCTCCCATACCAGATGGAGTGTATGTTATGTTTCCTGCTGGGTTCTGCAAACACTACCTCAGCAAAAGTAGGGCAATGACTCACACTGTTTCATTGAAGCTAGGTGGGGTGGAACGTAATCTCCTCCTTCAGTCCTGCTGACCCCTTCCTGGTGAAACTGGGATTCTGGCAGGTGGGTATAGAGACTCAACTTCCAGTGAGAGAACAGAAGTGCTATCTAGCCTTTCTTTGTACCACATCATTCAGTCTCACTGTTACTGGGTAGGTATGGAAGCTCAACTTGGCACTGGTAGCTGGAATGCTGGGTGCTTACTAGGCTTGACTCACACCATTTATTAATACTTGGTCTCATTGATCTCAGAAAAGGTGGAGGCTTAGTTTCTCACTGAGCCCTTTGACATTGGACATTGGGTATAGCCCCACCTCCCATCACCTCATTAAATCTCATTTCTGCTAGGTACAACTAGAGGCTCAGCTCACCTCTGAACCCCACTGAAACTACCCAGTTGAAGGAACCTGAACACTGCTTAATTCTGCCAGGTGGAGAATAAAAGACTGGCTCCCCACTCATCCTCACCAATAGAGCCTTGGTAGGGGAATCAGAGCACCACCTACTTCCGCCTGGCAGGGGATGGACAATCAGCTCCCCACTTGGTCCAATCATTACTATCTCTACAGGAGAAATCAGATAACTGGTGTCTACTTCAGATCCCCACTTAGCTTGCTAACACCACCTAGTGGAGAAATCAGAGTGCCACTTACTTGCGCCAAGAGGACTACCACTGAAACATGGGGGATGAGGCATACTTTTTCCCTTGATGTTTGTCTGGTATAGGATGGGTCTTGCCAGAAAGGTTTTTTGTTCTTAGGAAATCCTGTTTCTAGTGCTTTGGCTAGACAGTGGGAATTCATTTTGTCTTTGCCTGTTGGTAGTTTTGGTTTGGAGGCCTCTGCCATACTCTGTCAAGAATGTATGGGAGACAAGGAAACCCAGGGAACACATCACTGTGTCTCTTCTCAAGTCAAGTTACCTATACTGTCAGCTTTTTTTTTTTTTTTTAACCTTTCAACATCTATGATCATTTGCTATTTTAAGCCATGACTTTGTACTTGCAAGAGGGGGAACCTGGAAGGAATGGGGTAGAACCAGAAGTCTCCCCAAAAATAATTTAAAGAAGACAATATTTTCTGTTTGTTCCTTACTAGAATTTTATTTAAAATAGGAATTGAATATTTTACCGAAAATTTTTCCTTCATGTATTATGGAGATTGATTTGTGTTTTAACCTTTGATCTACTGATTAGGGTTAGAATGGACACTTAGGAAAACTTCACATGATGGCCCAAACTTTTTTTTCCGTATGCAGAAGGCAAGACAGTTTATTGATCACCAACCTTTTAAATTTAAAAGCAGACTTTGAAATTCGCCAGTTTTGTGGAGAACCTGAAATGAGTACTAAAGGCTTTGATATTTGATGTTATTAAGATATGTAACTGAAGGCTAGAAGGTACTGAGTCTTAGTGAAGCTGCTGCTGCTGCTGCTAAGTCACTTCAGTCGTGTCCAACTTTGTGCGACCCCACAGATGGCAGCCTACCAGGCTCCCCCATCCCTGGGATTCTCCAGGCAAGAACACCGGAGTGGGTTGCCATTTCCTTCTCCAATGCATGAAAGTGAAAAGTGAAAGTGAAGTCGCTCATTCGTGTCCAACTCTTCGCGACCCCATGGACTGCAGCCTACCAGGCTCCTCCATCCATGGGATTTTCCAGGCAAGAGTGCTGGAGTGGGTTGCCATTGCCTTCTCCAAGAGTGAAGCTGCAGTCTTCTCAAAAAGAAGTATATAACACTTTACTGGTAACCATTTTAATACTTATATGTGTGATACATTAGTATGAGAGCAGCTGCTCAGCCAAGCGGCTCCCAATATTTTGTTTCAGCTGACATCAACATGCTGTTCCTCTATATGTCATTTGACAACTGCTTAAAGCCTTCTATATTTCTCAGTGTTCCAGAAATATTTAAAAATTATGATCAAGGCAGTATTCAACTTTTAATCAGTTCCTAGACAATGGTCATATGTTGAAGCATCAAAAGCTTATCCTAATGTCCTATATGTGCAAAATTACAAGACAGAATTTAATTCTTGGATATAAATTATGTACCATAGACAGACCAAAAGTGATCGGCTATATACATGGAGTAAAACTATGCCTTTAAAATCATGTATTAAGTAATTAAAATTAAACAGAAAGTATGAAAACTTGATTTCTAATATTACTTTTCAGGGATTTTTCAGAAACAAAAGAATTAAGTATAGATCCATGTGTCAGTATGGATGAATCTCAAAAATAGTATCCCAAGTAAAGAGAAGCAAGACACAAGAAGTATACATCGTATAATTTCATTTACATGAAATTCTAGAATGGACAAAACTAATAATCCATGGTGATAGAAATCAGATCATAGTTGTTGTGGGGACATTCACAGAGATGGGACATAAGGGAGATTTCTGTGGTGATGAGGCTGTTCTGGGTCTTAATAATGGTATGGGTTAATACAAGTTTATGCATTTGTCAAAACTGAACAGTACACCCAGAGTATTTAGCTGTATTTAAACTGTACTCCAAAAAGTCAAGATCTATCTATCTATCTATATGACTAAAAGACTTAGAAAGTATACTGGCTAAATAAGTTTTCTACTCTCCCAAATTAAATAAAAATCTTAGCAATATAGGGCAAAGCAGGGAGGAAAATGTGAAGAGAGAAAACAAGAGAACCAGATGTAGTGGAGGAAGGGAGGGCTGTGTCCTTCCCTTCAGATGCTCTACAGAATCCTGCTGTTAAGTGAGTATGTGAGACAGTATAACGAATCCTGGGTAAAAACCAGGGAGAAGGCAAGCCTTTAAGAAAAGTCCTTCAAACCATTAAAAGTGCAGTTGTTATTGTGTGCCTATACTGGAGAGGGCCAGGGAGTCCTGGAATACTGCAATCCATGGAGTCGTGAAGAGTCAGACATGACTTGGTGACCGAACAATAGACAAAATCCACTGAATTTCCTGTAGGGTGGCACCTGAAAGTCCTAGAGAGTTAGAGAGGAGCCATGCAGAGAAATAGTTACTGAACTTGTGAAAGATCTACAGGTGACACTAATGATCACTAAGCAAAAGGAATGTACAGCTATATAGTTTGATTTTAACAAACTCAGATCTCAACATGCCAGGCATAGGCCCGAGGACTAAACAGAAGTCACATTACAGAGGATGTCATTTTAGGATATAACCAAATTAAACATAACAAGTAGATACGCCTACTTTATGGAAACTTTTAAATATTTGTTTAAGCTTCCTTCTAGCTTTACATCTACCTTGGAGAGGGGGAGAAGGTAAAACCTATGAATTTCTTTAAGAAAAATCTTAAAGGAGAAGGAAATGGCAACCCACTCCAGTATTCCTGCCTGGAGAATCCCATGGACGGAGGAGCCTGGTGGGCTACAGTCCATGGGGTCGCAAAGAGTCGGACACGACTGAGCGACTTAAATAACTTAACTAACAAACTTTACTGGTTGTGACCAAATAAAACTTTCTAGGACATAGATAATTTTTCTGTTACTAGATAAAATTTTCTGGGCACTTGAGACAGAGAATACATTTAGTCAAATAAAAAGCAAAGCTTCTTTTACTGTATGTACTTGTTTTAAACTTAGAGAAAATTTGCAAAAGTAGTACAGAGAGAGTTCTCTTCTATAGCTCACCTTGCTTCCCCTATTGTTATAACCACAGCTTGATTATAAAGAACAAAAATTTAACATTGATACAATTTTATTAACTAAACAACAGACTTTATTCAAAATTCACTGATTTTTTTCCCACTAAGTTGTGATGGCAATGTGGGATCCTGGATAGGATCCTGGAACAGAAAAAAGACATTAGTGGGAAAAAATCGGTAAATTTTGAATAAAGTCTGTCATTTAGTTAATAATATTGTATCGATGTTAAATTTCACTCATTAGGTAACTGCAGACATTCTTCATTTCTCCAACCCCTTTAAACTAAATTGAAAATTTGGGCTGCCTGTTATGAACATTTTCACTGATCATTATACTTGTACAAACTCCTCCCAAAGTCTTTATGTGATAAATACTAGGAGGAGCAGATTGCATGGTGATTTCTTCTGTTTCAATGAAACCTTGCATTTGGTTTCATTGTAGCAAACAACTCTCCAGGAGGCATACCTTCTACTTCAATGATTTGTTTATTTTTTTCTTGAGAAGTCTTCTATGTATTTCTATAGGTGGTTACAAATTTTTTGATGCTATGGCAACAAGTTTTTCTTCTGAAACAATCAAAACTTATTTTGCTCATGATGCTGATATGTCACTGCACTAACTCATTTCTCCTGAATTGCAAAATGTTTTGGCCATATATGTTGCTTAGATCTGAGGCATGAGAATTCACTGCATCTGATTACAAATCTATGCAACAAAGTGTTTTGACCTGCTAAATCACCCCATCCCTATTCAAATTACCATTAATCATATTAGTCCTCCTTCTGAACTATTTGATGGTAGAGCTTAGCTGATGTCTATGTCTGAGGAAGTCACTAGTTAAAGTGTGAAAGTGAAAGTGTTAGTTGTCTCCAACTCTTTGCCATCCCACGGACTGTAGCCCATCAGGCTCCTCTGTCCATGGAATTCTCCAGGCAAGAACACTGAAGTGGGGAGCCACTTCCTTCAGGGGAGCTTCCCAACCCAGGGATCAAACCCCATTGCAGGCATATTCTTTACTGTCTGAGCCACCAGGGAAACTGAGGAAGTCATTTAGATATTAGTGAATTTGGAAACATGTGACTACACTCATTTGGGGAAAGAAAGATCATTAAAACAGAACATCAAAGTCAAACTGTCATAAATTTTCTCCTTGAAAATATTTTTCTAACCAGTATATGGAGGAGGTGGCATAAGTTCCACTTACCTTGAGCTTTTGATTCTGTCTACCACTCTTACTATACTTCTTCCAGGCCTTGACTATATGATAGTATCTAAGGTAATGAAAGGTCGCAAAGCATGCTACCATATGCTGCTTGGTATATTGATTATTTTGAGCTTGAAGGTACTTAAAAACAGCAATTGCAGAGAGAGGCTTTCTCTGAACTCCCCTTATCTGCCTAAAATCCTTCTAAAGGATTTCAATTATCATAAATTCCCTCCCTAGGAGTTTCATCAACTAGAGAGGACTGACTTTTCTCACAGGAGAAACTAAAAGTCCATACCACACCAAGACAAACTTTGTCACACACTATCATATTTCACACATATTCTTTTAAGGCCCCATTCATCAGCCCTAAAAATCATTTTATCTCCCCTAAGAAGCCTACCATCGCCATCCCCTTTCCCTGTGAAGGTGGTTTCTAATCCTGAATTCTAAAGCCACCTCTCTTGTTAACCCATCTTTGATTACTGGATTCTCAGCTAAGAATTTAGAAGGGTAGAGAGAAAATTATTTTGTCTTCCCTACAATCAGTAAAGAATCCACCTGCAATGCAGGAGACTGCCTGCAATGCAGAAGACCTGGGTTAGATCCCTTGGTCGGGAAGATTCACTGGAGGAGGAAATGGCAACACTCCAGTATTCTTGCCTGGAAATCCCATGGACTGAGGAGCCTAGCGGGCTACAGTCCATGAGGTCATGAGAGTTGGACACAACTTAGCAACTAAAGCACCACCACCACCACCACAGTAATAATGGCAGCTATGTTAATACTACAGAAACTGATCTCTAAGAAGTACAACTAAAATGTTAGCAAATTATTTAATTCTTTGAGGTATTCAAAATAAATGCAAAATATAACTGTATAATAGCAGGTATCTGCTGAAGTCATCTTTACCAAATGCGTACGGGAAGTCTTTGTATTAATGTTTGCTTGAGGTTGCTTCTTCTGTGTGACTTACTAAAACAGATAAATTACTATTAATAGATTTTTCAGTTTGATATCACTGTTGAACCATAAGATCCCATGAGAGTCCAAGTATATTTTTCATACTAAAAATGAGGTACACTGCATGGTAACAGAACACTTCTGATTATATTAACAGCCTTTGAAAGAGATTTGATATCTTGCTATTTTTTACATATTTATGTTCTAATGGACCAAGAAAAACTGAGTAATCAATACAATATTAAAAAGCCATGGAAAAAGAGAAACACACTGCATATATGAAAACAATATCACTTCCCCCAAAGTAAGATCACATTGGGTACCTAATATAATTTATGAATAGTGTTTTTAAACTAAACGTTGTATTTAGTTAATTTCATCATCTTTCTAATCTCTTTCCCAATTAGCTACAACTTCATTTTCTTTGTTCAGGTATAAATTTTGCATGTGGTCAGTCTCTTTTTCCATGAGATTATGCATATCAGAAGCTGTGCCATTAAGGAAATAAGGTTCTATATTTTCTAAGTATGGCACTTTTGGGGCGGAGGCACACCACACCATACTACACCACACAGCGTGTGGGATCTTATCTCCCTAACCAGGGAGATGCCCCTTGTAGTGGAAGTGCAGAGTTCTAAGCACTGGACAGCTAGGAAATTCCCCATGGCATAGAATTATTATTTTTTTAGAAAAAGACATATAATAATTCTATGACCTTTTCTTCTGCCTGCCATGTGAGGATTTCAACAATGCTATGTAGGAACACGGATATGTGGTTTGGGAGAGAGAACCCTGAACTGCAGTTTACTTTCATCTAGCCTACAGAAAAAGTATTTCTGTAAATAGAAAACAAAAGCAAGGTTTAATTTTTTTAACCAATTTTGTTTTCTTCAGGTATTTATTTAAATATGTTGATAGTGAAGTGGTACTTTCGTAGTGCAAACATTTTTCTCCCTCCTCCTCTCCCTTCCCTTTCCTATCTTTATTCACAATCCTGACAAAAAAGAAATAGTTTATAGGAGCTGACATTTTATTTACCTTTCTATAGCCACACAAGAATAACTGAATATTTCATATATCTCATTTTACAAACATAAATTTACTTATCTTTTGCTCTACTTTAAACTTCTATAGAGTAGTATCTTAAACCTGTCTCTTATACACATCTGTATAGAGAAGAATAACCTAAAGTACAGATAAATGTATTCTTTTAAGAAACATAAGCAAAGAAATGCAACCAATTAGTGTTAAGGGTTCAAGTAGTCATCTTTGGGATGTTGATATAATTCAAACATTCTGGGAACTTTTAAAACATTGCTTTCAGTAATTTTATGTGGCATGCTTATAAGAATGTATAATTTATAGCTTATTTTTCCTTAATCAAAAACAGTATTAGCTAATTGGGGCATCAAATTTACTGGTTAGACATAGTTTCAGATGAATTTTTACTATCAAAGTTATTCTTGCAGAAAAAAAGTTTGTCAGTTTTGAAGATATTTAGAAAACAGTGCTATAAATTCTATGCAATTTGAATGATAACATTAGCTTATATTTGTAAGTTTACAGTGATTGTGAACACATTTTTTAATTTGAGCCTCATGACAATTCTAAGAATGGGAATTCCCATATTGCAGAAGAAAATACTGAGGATTAGTGGGGTCATGTGATTTGCCCAATATTACAGAGCCTTGAAATTGAAGTTTACACAGCAGGCCCAACTCTTCTCATTCCT
>SJYT01064067.1:422475-444111 GCA_006410635.1 Cephalophus harveyi
TGCCCTTTTTATACTGTATCGGCCATTGTTATATTTTTGCTTCAATCATCAGCCATAATTTAGAACACTCGAAGGAAAGTCTATATTATATTGTATCTACCCATGTTCTTTCTTCCTTCTGGATGTTCTACTATTCCTTTCGTATCATTTCCTTTCCATTTAGAGAACTTCCTTTTAGCCATTCTTTTGAGGTAGATCTGCTGGCAAAATTTCTTAATTTTCTTTCATCTGAGAATATGTTGATTTACACATCATTCTTGGAGGATATCTCTGCTGAATATAAAATTCTGGGTTCTTTCCTTTCAGTGCTTGAAAGATGTTGTGCCACTTCTTTTTGGACTCTGTGGTTTTCCTTTTAAGTATTTTTATTGTGATAAAATATACATAAAACTTACCACTTTAAGCATTTTTAATTGTAAAATTCAGTGGTATTAAGTACATTCACAGTGTTTCACAACCAACCTCTATTCATTTCCAAAATTTACCACTTAAACAATAACTCCCCATTCTCCCCTCCCCCAACCCCTAGTAATCACTATTCTCCTTTCTGTCTCTGTGAATTTGCTTATTCTAGGTACTCTGTGTAAGTGGAATTATACAATAGTGGTCCTTTTGTGTCTGGCTTATTTCACTTAGCATAGTGTCCTTAAGGTTTATCCATGTTGTAGCATGTATCAGAACTCCAATCCTTTTTAAGGATGAATAATATTTCGTTGTATGTATATCCATTTGTTTATAAATTCATCTGTTGATGAACATTTGGAGTGTTTTCCACCTTTTAGTTATTGTGAATAACGCTGCTATGAACATTGCTGTAAAAGTTTGGTTGAGTCTCTATTTTTAAATTCATTTGGATATATACCTACAAGTAGAATTGCTAAATCATATGGTACTTGTTTTTGATTTTTTGAGGAACTGCCAAACCATTTTCCACAGTTGTTGTGCAGTCGCTCAATCATGTCCAGCTCTTTGTGACCCCATAGACTGCACCACACCAGGCTTCTCCATCTCCCGGAGCTTGTGCAAACTCACGTCCATTGAATTGGTGATGCCATCCAACCATCTCATCCTCTGTCATCCCCTTCTCCTCCTGCCTTCAATCTTTCCCAGCATCAGGGTCTTACTGCCAAATTCAGTGTCATGGAAATTGTCCTCACTGTTTTCTTCAAAGAGTTTTATAGTTTTAGTGCTTACATTTATATGTTGCATCCATTTTGAGTTAGTTTTTGTATATGGTATAAGGCAAGGGTCCAGATTCATTTTCTTGCATGTAAATTTCTGATTTTTGTTTTTTGTTTCATTTTGCTTTTTTCAAAAAATATTTCTTTGAGGAACAAGAACATGAAGCTTCCTAGTTTGCAATCTTGCTGTCATCCTGGATTCCATGGTTTCTGATGAGAAATCAACTATCATTCACATTATTTTTTCCCCATAGGTTAAGTCTTGCTTATGTCTGACTGCTTTCAAGATTTTTGTTTTGCTTTTAGTTTTCAGAAATTTGACTGCGACATGTCTTAGTTTGAATTTGTTTGGTTATCCTATTTGGAATTCATTCAGTCTCTTGAATCTGTAGGTTTGTATCTTTTCCCACTTTGGGGAAGTTTTCTGCCATTATTTATTTGAGTTGTTTTTCAGCACTTCCCTTTTTCTCTTTTCCTACAGGACTCCAATGACATGAATGTTAGATCTTTTGTTTTTGTGCCACAGGTCTCTGAGGCTCTGTTCTTTTTTGTTTAAGTCTGCTTCCTCTTTGTTGTTCAGATTTGGTAATTTCTATTATTTTTTATTTTTTTTTTTAATTTACTTATTTTTGACTGTGCTGGGTCTTTGTTGCTGTGCACAGGCTTTGTCTAGTTGCAGTTAACAGGTGCTACTCTTCCTTGCAGTGCTTGGACTTCTCATTGCATTGGCTTCTCTTATTGTGGAGCACAGGCTCTAGGCTCAGGGGCTTCAGTAGTTGCAGCACGTGGGCCAGTAGTTGTGGCTCTTGGGCTCTAGAGGTCAGGCTCAGTAGTTGTGGCACATGGCCTTAGCTGCCCCACAGCATGTGGATCTTCCAGACCAAGAATCAAACGCATGTCTCCTGCATTGGTAGGTGGATTCTTAACCACTGAGCCACTAGGGAAGTCTCTATTCTATCTTTCAATTAATTGATTCTCTCCTGAGTCACTTCCATTCTTGCTGTTTGACCTCTACATTGAATTTTTATTTCAGTTCTTTTATTCTTGGGTTCTTAAATTTTGTTTCTTTTTATGTCTTCTATTTCTTTGCTGATCTTTTTAAATTTTTTTCATATATTTCAAGTGTGTTTTTAATTGGTCATTGAAGTTTTTAAATTATGGCTGCTTTAAAATCTTTGTCAGATAATTCTAACATTTCTGTTATCTTGGCATATTCTGTTGGCATTAATTGTCTTTGTCTAATCAGTTTGAGATCTCAGTGGGTCTTGGTATGACAAATGAATTTCAACTGAAATCTGGACATTTTGGGTATTATGAGCCTCTGGATTTTAAATAAATCTTTGTGTTTAGTTGTGACACCACTCCAAAAGAGGAAGCAGAGGTGTGGCCCTTTTTCAGCCAAGTGTCATAAAGTCCGAGTTTCCCACTCAGCCTTCATTGACACCTGGAGGTGTGGCTTCTCATTATTGTTGGGCAATATTTGGACTTTCTGACTTTCTTACAGACTTCCACTAATATTTTCCAGGCTGAGAGGGGTAGAAGTGTTTCATTACTTAAGCTCACTATTTGGTCTCTGCTGACATCATGGGATGGGAGGTAGCATCATTACTGCTGGGCAGTGGTCAAACGCTTTACTCTCCACAAGGACTCCTCTGACACCACTAGAGCAGAGAGGGGACATTCTGTTACTGCTGAGCGGAGAAAGCAATCCAGCTTTCTCCCTCACTGGAAGTGGGATGGAGGAGGTCATACTGCCTGGCAAAGATGAAAGACCTAATTCCAATTTGGCATTCTCTGAAACCACCATGGCAGGGGTGTTGAAATGCCTTGTGATAGCCTTGGGAAGTTAAAGAAGTTTACGTGCCCTACTTTGCCTTTTGCTGGCTAACGTGGGGTGGGGTTTAGTTTTCTGAGTGGTGTTTGGCTGGAGTAGAATGGTTATTGTCTCAATGGTTTTCTGCCTTCCTAAGCTGCTGGAATCAAGATTGCTGGGAGAAATATCAATAACCTCAGATATGCAGATGATACCATCCTTATGGCAGAAAGTGAAGAGGAACTAAAAAGCCTCTTGATGAAAGTGAAAGAGGAGAGTGAAAAAGTTGGCTTAAAGCTTGACATTCAGAAAACGAAGATCATGGCATCTGGTCTCATCACTTCATGGGAAATAGATGGGGAAACAGTGGAAACAATGTCAGACTTTATTTTTTTGGGCTCCAAAATCACTGCAAATGGTGACTGCAGCCATAAAATTAAAAGACACTTACTCCTTGGAAGGAAAGTTATGACCAACCTAGATAGCATATTCAAAAGCAGAGATATTACTTTGCCGACTAAGGTCCATCTAGTCAAGGCTATGGTTTTTCCAGTGGTCATGTATGGATGTGAGAGTTGGACTGTGAAGAAAGCTGAGCGCCAAAGAATTGATGCTTTTGAACTGTGGTGTTGGAGAAGACTTTTGTGAGTCCCTTGGACTGCAAGGAGATCCAACCAGTCCATCCTAAAGGAGATCAGTCCTGGGTGTTCATTGGAAGGACTGATGCTGAGGCTGAAACTCCAATACTTGGCCATCTCATGCAAAGAGTTGACTCATTGGAAAAGACCCTGATGCTGGGAGGGATTGGGGGCAGGAGGAGAAGGGGACGACAGAGGATGAGATGGCTGGATGGCATCACTGACTCAATGCACATGAGTTTGGGTTAACTCTAGGAGTTGGTGATAGACAGGAAGGCCTGTGATTCATAGGGTCACAAAGAGTCAGACACGACTGAGTGACTGAACTGAACTGAACTGAGGTTGCCTCTTTCCTAGTCATTAACTAGAGAGCTCAGGCTTTTCTTAGGACATTTTTGTCTGTGCCTTTCATTCTCTTCATTTTTCTAGGAAGGCAATGGCACCTGACTCCAGTACTCTTGCCCAGAAAATCCCATGGATGGAGGAGCCTGGTAGGCTGCAGTCCATGGGGTCACTAAGAGTTGGACGTGACTGAGCGACTTCACTTTCACTTTTCACTTTCATGCATTGGAGAAGGAAATGGCAACCCACTCCAGTATTCTTGCCTAGAGAATTCCAGGGACGGGGGAGCCTGGTGGGCTGCCATTTATGAGGTCGCACACAGTTGGACAAGACTGAAGTGACTTAGCAGTTTCTTCAGCTCTAAGTCTGTGATGAACAAAAAATAAACCACCTGGGAACTCATCACTGTGTCATTCCGTGGGTCTGAGTTCCCTTGCTTGTCTGCTTTCTTCTATATTTCAAAGCCTTCTTATGTTGTTTTATATATAATGTCCAGGGTTTTAAATTGTATGTAGTGGGAGGACTAGGAGAAAGTACCTCTCCTCGGTCTTTCTAAAAGTGAAAGTTCAACTCCTTAAATTACAAATATAAATCACATCATGTTTCTGACCTGCTTTCAAGTCTTAAAGGTTCTGCACTACACTCCAAGCTAGTTACTACATGGACATAGAAGACTTTTTTTTTCTAACTCCAGCCTATTTCTCTAGCTCCTTTCATGCCTTCACCCATTCTCTGTTTCAGTCACATGGACTTCCTTTCTGTTCCTCAGTCACGTCAAATTCTTTATTGCCCCAGGGACTTCACACATGCTTTACTTCTCCCTTGAATGAGCTGTCTCTCATCTTTGCCTGCCTGTATTCTTTGTGTGTATTTCAATGCTGCCTGAAAGTCACCTACTCAGAGTATTCTCTGATTACTGTAAGGAATTTTCTCTCTCCCTTGCTATAGTTGTTCTCTATCATTACACTTTGCACATTTCATGCCAGTATTTTTCATGACTTACATTTTTATACACATATTTTGTTTGCTTACTAGTGTATTGTATGCTTTTCACTAGACTGTAAACTCCATAGGTTCAGGAGCCATATTCATTATATCCACTGGTTTATCCATGATGCTTAGCCTTGTCCCTGGTACACAGTAACCATTTAATAAATGCCCATTGAATGAACGAATGGAGACAAAACAGTATACAATGTACAAATTACATTGCCATTTTATAATCTAGAAATACATGTATTTGCTTTGCATTCATATTTTTATATTTTGAAATACACTCAAAATACATTTGTATGTCTCTTTCATTTTATTTGCTAGCAATATGTCAAAAGTATCTATTTGTACACTTTGTTCTGTTTAAAGGATTCAAGGACAGCAACTATGTTTTACATTTTTGTATGTATAGTGCTTAGTACAGGGCCTATACCGAGTAAATACGCATGATGAAAAATCAATAAATGATACCTTTTGCAATGTGCTACAAAGTATTTGAAATAGTTCCTCGGTTCAGTTCAGTTCAGTTCGGTCGCTCAGTTGTGTCTGACTCTTTGCGACCCCATGAATCTCAGCAAGCCAGGGCTCCCTGTCCATTACCAACTCCCGGAGTTCACTCAGACTCACATCCATCGAGTCAGTGATGCCATCCAGCCATCTCATCCTCGGTCTTTCCCTTCTCCTCCTGCCCCCAATCCCTCCCAGCATCAGAGTCTTTTCCAATGAGTCAACTCTTCACATGAGGTGGCCAAAGTACTGGAGTTTCAGCTTTAGCATCATTCCTTCCAAAGAAATCCCAGGGTTGATCTCCTTCAGAATGGACTGGTTGGATCTCCTTGCAGTCCAAGGGACTCTCAAGAGTCTTCTCCAACACCACAGTTCAAAAGCATCAATTCTTCAGCGCTCAGCCCTCTTCACAGACCAACTCTCACATCCATACATGACCACAGGAAAAACCATAGCCTTGACTAGATGGACCTTAGTCGGCAAAGTAATGTCTCTGCTTTTGAATATGCTATCTAAGTTGGTCATAACTTTTCTTCCAAGGAGTAAGCATCTTTTAGTTTCATGGCTGCAATCACCATCTGCAGTGATTTTGGAGCCCAAAAAAATAAAGTCTGATACTGTTTCCACTGTTTCCCCATCTATTTCCCATGACGTGATGGGACCTGATGCCATGATCTTCATTTTCTGAATGTTGAGCTTTAGGCCAACTTTTTCACTCTCCTCTTTCACTTTCATCAAGAGGCTTTTTAATTCCTCTTCACTTTCTGCCATAAGGGTGGTATCATCTGCATATCTGAGGTTATTGATATTTCTCCCAGCAATCTTGATTCCAGCTTGTGTTTCCAGTCCAGCGTTTCTCATGATGTACTCTGCATATAAGTTAAATAAGCAGGGTGACAATATACAGCCTTGATATACTCCTTTTCCTATTTGGAACCAGTCTGTTGTTCCATGTCCAGTTCTAACTGTTGCTTCCTGACCTGCATACAGATTTATCAAGAGGCAGGTCAGGAAATAGTTCCTAAGAGGAACTAAACAAACCAAAATATTTTCATAACTTAGATGATCCAAATAACCAAGTTTCCTTTCAAAATCAAGAAAATGTCAAAAGCAGGGACAAACTTATATGCCTCTCTCTCTTTCTGGATACAGCTCTTGGTCAGTGGGAATAAATGATTTGTTCCACTTGGTATGACCATCTTTAATTTTCCAGTCTTACTAGAAGTAAATAAGACCCATTTGAGAAAAATGACAATTATCTATGGAGAAAGAAAGCAATCTTCCTTTCCCCATCTTTATTCTTCTATACTCTGTGAATTATTAGTCAAGGATCAAACAATTTGTGTCTTAAGTACTTTTTATGTTTAAAATTTTTGATTTGTTGAGCTAATTTATAAATAAAATGTCTGAACTTATCTAGCATCAATTTTGCCAGTTCACATTTGCCACTAATAAATGTTCAGATGAAAATGGACCTGACATTTTGAATATGAGGGAATACTCTAAGAGTGAGATGTTTTGTAAATAAATAATGTTAAAGCTCAGAAGAAAAGGTTTAGATCAGGTTTTTATTCTTACCCTGCAATATTAACATAGGATTTTTCTTTTATTAGTTATGGAGTTATCTTAGGCAGCCCCAGTGATTGAAGCAATACATCCTTTTTGAATCTGAAATCCAGCTCCTGCTGCTGCTCTTGCTGCTAATTTACTAGGCCAGGGCTGGACTGGCCTAGTTTATCCAGGCAGAGGTTCAGCAGAGCTCACTTTTTGGGGGAGTATTTATGGACTTCCAAGGTCAAATCTGTGCCAAGTGGTCAAGCAATACCTAAGCAGCAGCATGGTGGCAGCTGCTAGGTTGGTTTATCACACCTCCATAGATTCAGTCAGTAAGGCAAAAACAACTCCAAATGAATTTTGAAAATTTATTATTTACACAGACAGCAACACAACATCAGCATGGTGTCAACTCCCCACGTCCCAAGTCCCATAGGATGATACCAAATTGGAGAGGCCAGATGATAGATGATACAATGGTAAGTCATTCTGTCACTGAAGAGCCAACTCTAAATTACTGCTGAACAGTTCTTTAGTCTGAAGTTGTATCTGAAGCTCCTATGAGATGGCAAGTCCCATTCCTCACTGGAACCAAGATGGCAGATGAGAAATGGACTTGAGATAGTTCCTCACAATGTTGATTTGCCATGTTCCAGGAAAGATCACAGGTCATTTTGCCATGGCATGTGTCAGACTGTGGTAGAGCCTTGCCTATGCAGAGATGTGCAAGATGACCAGAATGCCATGGTAAAATTGTTCTCCTATAATCTGATAAGGAGGGGAGGATTTCAAAGTCAGCCTAGTTAAAAGGTGATATCATGGGCTTCCCTGGTGGCTCAGATGGTAAAGAATCAGATGGCCTATAATGTGGGAGACCTGGGTTAGATCCCTGGGTTGGGTAGATCCCCTAGAGGAAGGCATGGCAACCCACTCCAATATTCTTGCCTGGTGGATCCCATGGACAGAAGAGCCGGTGGGCTACAGTCCATGGGGTCGTAAAGAGTTGAACATGACTGAGTGACTAAGCACATACACATCATTCTATAAGTGGTGAAAGTATAATCAGGTAAGAGTAGGGATCATTATTAATGGATGAGATTTCATCAGAAAATAGTACTGAAAGTGGTGGTGGTAAATTGAAGAACTGTTACCATTCATCGTGGAGCCATCTGAATAAGATATACACATAGACAGGTTATGAGGAAGAAGAAAAAAACTCAACTTACGAAAAAGTTGATAGCCTATATATACCAAGTTTTCCCATTTTGACATCCAGTTCTTCCACAGATATCAGTAAGGCAGGTGAAGATATCTAAACTGACAAAACCACCAGATTTTTCTTCTGAATTCTTACTAGCACATCATTTTTGCACTGCACGCCATTTTTTCACTCTTTTCTATCTGAAATTCTTTATTCATTGGGCTGCCATGACACTTCATTCTCTTGTTCTTCTTACAATTTTATTTTCTCTTTCTCTTCTGTGGGTGTCCTCCATGGACATCTCATACTCTCCTGGTCCTCATTTATGTTTTAGGAGTGACTTTCAAGTCTATATCTTCAGTCCATACTGAGCTTCCATTCCTATATGTGAATGCAGAAACTGCCTACTGAGAAGCCCTTCTCACTTGTCCCATGGGTACCTCATGTTTAGAATGTCCACAAAAGAATATCTCAGGTCATTTTCCTTTCCCAAATCCTCTTTTTTTGTAAATTTTAGATGGAGAAGAAATAATTTACCCATTCACCAAAGCTAGAATCATGCAAATCATTCTTGATATTGCTGTTTTCCTAACCTCTTATATTCAATCAATTACCAAGTTCTGCTGAATATTTATTAAATCCATCTGACCCAAGTCATGTCTTCATTGGTCTATTGCCACGTCCTCCAGATTGACTTCTCCCTCCATCCTGTCCCTCTCACATCTGTGCTTCTCCATGGCTGCCAGTCAATATAAAAACATAAATACATAAATATGACCAAATCACTTAGTTGCTTAAAATTCTTGAAAGGCTATGTTTTAGGTTACCTTTTAGTTTGAATTTTTTCCCCTGATCTGGCTATTATCCACCCCTCCCACCTCATCTCCTGTTACCTCTTGCTTTGCTTTTCAACTCCAGCCACCCAGGCACTTCTAGGCAGTTGCTTTGTAACTGCTCACACATATCATCTTCCCCTCAGTTGTTAGGTTCTCTTCAATGTGTAGTACTAGACACATCTATCACTGTACTTATCACATTATCCTGTCAAATTAATTGTGAATGTTTGTTTCTATTACTAGTCAATGAGCATCTTGGTCATCTTTGCATTTACAAAATAAAGCTCATTTTTTTCTGATTAAGGATACAACTTGGGCCACCACATTGATAGTGTTCAAAAAAATGTTTGTTTAATAATAAGTTTATATTCTTTTCATTAATAGCTGCTAAGTATACCAGAAACTTCCCTGATGGGCTAGGGCTAGTCAAGAAAACTAGGTCTCCTAATCTTAGGTGGGCTCTGGGATTTTTATTAGACTGTGATTAATACCTGGAAAGAGCCCTAAAAACACTCTATTGGGATAATCTCAACTTCAGCCAATTTTTCTTCACTCAGAGATGATTGCTGTGAGTCTTGGTCTGGAAAGGACATGGCTTGATTTAACACAGTTTACCCCTGAGGCAGAACAGCAAAGAAAGGATTCTATTAATTTAATTATAGTCTCAGGGTCTTTCTCCCTGATAATATAAAGGGAAGTTTGGCCCAGAGAAGCACACTTAAAGGTCCGTTTATGGTTAAAGACTACTCGTCCTACTTACCTCTCTGACTACTGGAGGCATAGACAGATTTGCTTTTTTCAGAGGCTTTGGTTCTTTACTCATACTGTTAGTTGAATTATACAGCAAGAAAATAAAAACATTGTTCCAGAAATTTTGCTTTACTTTCTCTGGAGCAAGTTTTATATACTCTTTTTGAGAATAATTTGTATTTAGTTTGATCATTACTAGTCTCATCTGAATTGGCTAGCTAATTTTTCTGATCAAGGTATACAACTTGGGCCAGCATAGAATACTTGCTTTTGGAATATAGAAAAGGTTTGGGCACAACTAAGTAGAAAAAAGAGGGCTCTCATCCTTTCCTCTCTTTCAGGACATGGACTACCCCCACAGATGTTCAGTGTGGTCACTCCTCACTAATTATTCAAAAATGAAAGATAAAAGAGAAAAAAATTTCTGATAATATATTACTCAATTTAAAAAGCAAGAAATCTGAATATTAAACAGGGAGCTATAGCAGAAACAATCTAAACAAATTGGGTATATACCAGAAAGGGCTCTGCAAGACATTCTGTAAATATTAAATAACTAAAAAACATTAAAATAAGTCCTGCATTGCAAGTCTGAGGTTTGTGCAGAGCAAGCTTCTTAGCAGAAGAAATGGGAAGTGAAGATTAAGGCCCCTATGAAATAATCTAGGTTAGAACATGTGGCAGTTAGGCTTCAACTTGCAGCTCCAGAAGAAACATTCACACATTATTTATTCCTGTCTTTGGCCCCAAAGAGACAGAGGCTTCAGGTTCTCTCCCCATCTAGCACCTAGATTCTAGTCAGAGGACCTTTGTAAATTTTGTATTTGAAGTACTTAGACTCATTACATATACTACAAAATCTTAACTGAAAATATTTTGGTCAAGACATTTTAATTTTTTATGGAAATCGAGAGGGTCTAAAAGACAAAAATAGAAAACTATAATAATTGGATTAAAAGATGATTTAAAGTGGTTTATTTTGATATAGTTGCAGACATCTAACAAGTTCTGTCTCCAATTAATTTAATCAATTTAATGTTTCTCCTTTACCTGCTTCCAAAAAGAATCTAAGGCTGCTTCCAAAGAATCAGTTTGGCTTTTATAGCTAGACTGTTGAAGTACGTGTCACATATCATTGAGTGCACTGTTGCGATACGTAGTTTATGACAACATACCTTTTCCCCTAATCCTTGAGATTTGATCATTGAGAAGGCAAAATTAAGAGGTTGAAGTTTTATGTAATAACGTTTTACTAACGAAAATGGGGCAAGAAATTAACATTTTGAATAAGAGGCAAAAGAATATAAAAGGTAGTTTATTTGAACAGCTGTAGAGAGACTTCCTCAGGAATACAGTGGCTCAGGCTCTATGCCCTCAGTCCAGGGGCCAGGGTTCCATCCCTAGTCAGGGAACTAGATCCCACAGGTGGAAAGTTATCTCAGGTGATTAGATTAAATAAATTCCTTAATGTAACATAAATAGGAGAATGTGTACAACCTAATTCTGTGATGTAATTATCAATATCCTCTTTTTCTAGGGCCTTTTTTTCCCATTTTCTCTGGCACTTGTCTTTTCATGAAATTCATGTCTTTTATTTTTACTGCACCCTGGCCTTTAGCATTTGTTTTGATATTACATTCATTATGCAAACAATATCTCACTTTAAGCTTGCTTGCACTATGATGTATAGTCTGGTTGCTTGTCATAAAAACACAGCCAGGATACACTGTTTGGGTGTTTCAGCCAAATTTCTTAATTTCCTATATCCTCAGGAACACTGATGGTGACTCTCAGCCTCCTTTGTCGTTAACTTTCTGAGAAACATGGTCAGTTAACAATGAATAGACCTTCCCCTTCCAAAGTACTGGACACTGATACCAATCATTTTGTTTATTTTGTGACACTGATACCAATCTTTGTACTAGTTTTAAAAGCTCATATTGTGGAATCACCTTAACTTGGTATTACAATCATGCATCATGATCTCAGACAAATTACCTAACCTCTTTAAGCCTTATTCATTACTTTATTCAACATTTATTGAACTATGTGTCATAGGCTCTGGGGATAGGAAGTGAACATGATAGCCACAAGTTTCTCATCTATAAAATGTTGCTAATGATAGAGCTGTTTTGAGTATAAAATGTAAGTAAAATACTTAGCACAGGGCTCAATAAATGTTGTTATTATTAACACTATTATTTTGATCAAATTACTTTCAACATCTCTCTGTGACTGTAACCTCTAATGATTCACAATGCATCCATTCCATTTCTGAATATAAAGCTATTCCATAAATTACTGATGCTTGGAAATTATCTTTTATAGAAATATTGATGCAGCCTTCTGAGAACACGGGAATGGAGGCACTTCAAAGTAAACCTTTCACGCCTGGTTAAGCCAAGAAAAAAACTGTAAATCACACCACGATCTGGATTATGAAACGAAGGTGCTATATCTGTCTCACCTAAGTGTAGACTTATCTAGATAAAAAGCCAAATGATCAAAAGAAGCCAAAGAGTTGATTTTTGCTAAGTATTTTAGAACATTATTTTTACATTAAAACAAACAGATATTATATTCATGCTATGGAAAGCAAAATTGGCAGGATTTTAAAGATAAGACCAGAGGCTTAACAGGAATCTTAACAGGAATCTTAAGCTTGCAGCAGGCTGTTTAAAGCTGCATTTCCCAGACCTCCCAGGGTTATGAGCTGTCTCTTATACACATCTAGATGTGTATAAGAGACAGGCCTACAGACAGGTCATCTTAAGTTTTAACTTCTTGTGTATCACTAGCCTGAAAAGAACAAAAATATTTTTACTGTGGTTTCAGCTCTTTGTGTGTTTGAGGGGCGGGGTGGGGGTAGGGAGATGTCAACTCCTGTTGGTTGAGAAAAGTGGCAGTTCTGCATCTCATGCAGTTGAACTAGAGAAAATGGGTTACTGCAGGGGCTGGCAAAACCTACTGCCGTTACTGAAATAGTTATACAAGTAAAACTGAAATGGTTATACAAGTAAAATGAGTTTCTCTTTTACAGTGGAGCTGTTTAAGATAAAACATCTACAATGGTGGCAGACTGCTTGTGTCTAAACATTCTAGGATGAATTATTTGTCGTTTAAATCGAGCCTCACTAGGCAAGCTTTTTACTAAGGATTGCACGGGAGCCTGCGTAACGTTTCTGAAGAAGGGGAGTTTTGAAGAATCGTTTTCCACACTTTGTCACTCATTTGCAAGCCCAGTGTTACCCTTCAGTTCGTATGCAAGAATGTCTTTAAACAAAAGGACATCCCTAAAACCGGCACTGGGCGCTCTGAGCCTCGGTGGAGTTGGCCGAAAACCCCATACCGAGCCCTTCAAAAGGCACGTGGGGCCGAACCTCCCTCAGAATCGCCGCGGCCGGCGCTCGCAGGCTCCAGGCTGGGCGCCTGATCTCCGCGGCCGGTGCAGCCCCGGGGACGGTCCCGAGCACCGGCCCTCCTGCCTCGTCATCGCTGCGTCTCTGGCCGGCGGGGCCCGGTCCCCGTCCGCGGCGCTCCACGCCTCCGTCTCCGCGGGCGTGCGCGGGGCTCGGGAATCACCTCGGGAGCCCACTCAGCAGCGGGAGGGCGGGAGCGAGGAAAGCCCGGGCTCCCGCTTTACCCCCGCGCTCAGCGGCATCCCCCTCCCCTCGGCGGCGGGGCCACAGGTACCTCCCCAGCCGCCTCAGCAGTGGGCGCTCAACTGGTGGGCAGGGCGTCCCGCCACCGCCGCCGCGTCCGCTCCGAGGCCCTTCAGAGCCGCGCTCCCGCCGCCCCGGCACCTGACTGACAGACTGACTGACCGACCGACCCAAGGCCGCCGCCGCCGCCGCTGCCGCCGCGCACGCGCTCCTCGTCCGCCTCCGTCCCGGGGCTGCCCGCAGGGCGGGAACGCGACGCTGGAGGCCGCCCGCACCTGCCTGACTGACAGGCAGACCCCGGGATCGGGCCTCGTGCGGGCGCGCACGCGCACGCGCATCGCGCTCCAGCCGTCGGCCCCGGGGGCGGGACCGCGCGGCAGCGAGCGGGCGGGGGGCTCGTGGCGCGCGCGCCCCGCACCCGAGGGCTGCGGAGAGATATTTTGGGTGGCAGGAGGCCCCTCGTCATTTCCGCCGGGTAGCTGGTCGTGCCCGGGGCTTCACTCCCGCGCACGAGGCGAACGGGCAAGTTGGCTTCGGGAGTGCGGCGGCGGCTCCTTGCCTTAGCGGCGCGACCCTCGGCCGTGCAAGCCATGAACTGAAGCCCCGAAGGGACCGAGACCCGAGCGGAGTGGCCGAGCCACGGCTGCAGCCGCCACCTCAGCGGGGAGCGAGCAGAGCCGGCGCGGAGCCGCGACTCCGGCGCCTTTCCCTCCCCGTCGCCTCTCCCACCGCTGCTGCCCGCCGTTTCCTGCGAGACATTGCAGCCGCGAGACTCCATACACAAAAGCCGCCTTCTCCGCGCCGCCCGTCCAGCGAGGCAGCGACCAGCGAGGGACCCCACCTGAGGGCGGCTCAGGCTGCTGAGTTCGTTTTGTGTCTGAGCTCCGCGCCCCGCGCGGAACCGACCCCGTGCCCATGGCTCTGATCATGGAACCGGTGAGCAAATGGTCTCCGAGTCAAGTCGTGGACTGGATGAAAGGTAATGCCCGCTGTGCGGACGGCGAGGCGGCCCTGGGGCGCGGGGTCCCGGCGCGCGGGAGGGAAGGGTCGCCCGCCGCGGCCGAGCCCGCCACTGGGGCTGATCTTGGGGCGCCGAGGGCGGCCGGGGACCGCCGGGACTGATGGGGGCTCGGGATCCCGGTCTCCTATTGTCTCCAGTCAGTGGCTTCCCAGCTGGAGAGGGGCGCGGAGAGCGTGGGGGTGGCCGGCGCAACCCGACGCGAAGCTGGAAGCCCGGCGGCGGAATCCCTGTCTTTCCGCCTCCTGGCTACCCCCGCTACCCTCAGGCCGGGCGGATGTAGCGACCCTGGTTTTCCCCCTCAGGGAGGAGGCCCCAGGGACTGTCGCCCCTTCCTCCGGCTCCTTTGTTCCTGGGAATCCTAACACCCCCTTGGCGGCCGCCCCTGCCAACTGCCTTTTCTTGCCCAACTCTCCCGGCAACTTTTAAGCCCACATAATGGGGTCAGGACTCGCCCGCAGGGGTTTGGATCCGGGGAGCTCACCCTCTTCCCCAGGTTGGGCTGAGGATGCTCGAGGGATGCGCTACTTTGGAGGAGAGGAAAACATGCTTCCCCCGGGACAGCATCTTCGCTGGTGTCTGTGGCTCCCTCCTGTGCATCCCCCCTCCACCCTCACCCCGCATCCTCTGCCTCCTCCTCTTCTGACCGCTTGAGGCTTTGCATCTTAAGGCTTTTTACTGGGGGCTCGACCCAGGTGTAAGATGATGCACATTCAAGTGCCCCCTCATTTCTTCCATCTTGAAGACGCTCCCCTTTTTCCCCCTGCAATTTCTAATAACCATACTTAATTTATTCGCCTTCCTAATCTCAAACGTGGGCTTTTTCTCTAGTCTCTGGTCTTTCCTGCCTCACTATCTCCCTCTGTTGTCTGAGTTAAGGGGCCTGTAGAGGACCCCCTCCTCACGACCACTGCACCCCCTCCCATCCTCAAGATTCCTAAGATTTGGGGAATGATGACGGAGGATGGATGGGATGGAAAAAAAAAGGATTCCTCGCTACACTTGGGAGATGTTAGAGCTTTGCCCGTGGTTATTCTTAGGCACAAGCTCTGGGTAGATTAGTCAGGGACCAAGGCTTATCATTTGAAAATGCCCGTTCCGAAGATGGGGGAGCCCCTTCTTAGGGATGCCTAGCACTCAGACTTTCTAAGCTTCAGGTACTTTAGAACGAAAGGTAGGGTGATTGGAAGGGATAGAGAACAACAGGGGGAAACTCGATTTTTTTTTTTTTTTCTGTTTTCCCAGAGCCTTTTCCGCCTCTTGTTCTTGTGGATTTTCCTTTTTCCATTTGCTTTCCTTTTATGCCCTTACTTGCTCCTTTATTCTTCATTTACTTCGTTTTTCTTTTCTAATATGTGGAAAGTGTTTTGTAACTGCAAAGCACAGTACAAATGAGTGTATTGACTTAAATCGAATTTATTATTTATCGACTGCCCCCCTGTGTTCGGTGAATTGTGCTAAGGTGCCATGGGTGCCATGACTAAGACAAAGTCCTGCAGTGGCTCATTTTTTTTTTTTTCCCCCTGCAGCTTCTCTTTTCGTATTTGCTATTGAAATTCCACTCTCCTAGATTCCCATCAATTTTAACACCCTTTGGAGTGTCAGATGCAGACAAACATCTGTCTTCTCTGTTTCTCAGTCATGGAAGAAAGAGCCAGAGTACATGCAGGAAGCAAGAATGCTTAATTAAAATCCTTTCTTTGAATTTGCCTATAAGATTACTTTAGTTTCAGTCTTGTTACTGAAGTACTCAAAGAAAAGCTGTCTTGGCTCCATGGGAGTCAGATTACCTTCAGAGACTACCTCTCACAAATTCCCATGATGCTTGTAGTGAGTGCTGCATACTCCATCTTCTTCACCTCCCACCTTCCCAGTACATTTCTGAGGTTTCCCTCTCTCTACACTTTAGGTCCACTGAAGCATACAGAACATATGATGTACATATTCTGACACACATCATAAGTTTCTCAGTACACTAGTCCTTTAAAAATCTCTCCAGCCTAAAATGCAGCTTCTTTGAGGTTGAACTAACATCAATTGCTGTGATTTTAAGTGATTGTTATATTTAAGTTGAATAATTTATTTTCCTACCTGTTGGTGACACATTATAGCGCTATTTGAAAAACCAGAATTCATGTATCTTTGTATACATTAAAGCGGAAGAGAATCACTGATGTATCTGTATATTTCAAGTCCCAAACTGCTTACTGCTGAAATTCCCATAATCTTCATATAAATTTGATTGCAAATAGTATTGGAAAATAAGGTTTAAAAAAAGTAGTTGGATGAAACGAACATTTCCTCAAATTAATTAAGGTAACTTACACTGTTACCTTAATTAATCCCTCCCACTCTTTTCCCCAAATAAACTTTATAAAATACACTTTAAAAATACTTTTCACCCTTTCTTCAGATGCACTAATGTTTAAAACTCAATTCAGGCTGTAGCTTTGGAATGGCTAAACCTCATTTAGTGTTGTATGTACTGTTATATAGGCAGCACCAAAACATGAATAGGACTTTCAAACAACTGTAGCATTGTGGGAGTTCTTTAAAAACATGTTCCTAATGTGACAGTTTCATCATCCTTAACATTTAAAGCATATATATAACATGCGGTTTCACCTGGTCACAATTGTAGATAGTTATAACTCTCTTTAGTAAGGTATATGCTTTATGTTCTTTCTAGGCTATTTTTTTTCTTCACTAAACAGGAAATGAACCACTAAGCATATAAAAATAGCATGGCCATGTATTTAATGCTTCCAGACAATTATAGAAGTGCTATAGAAACTCAGTCAGCAGAGCGGGAAATGAAAGGAAAAACTCTTGGCTGACAAGATTATTAAGCTTTGATAGAATATATTCAAGTTTAATTATGAAGGACCATATATATATTGCAATTCACTTTGATTTATTTCTTTTTATTAAAATATATTTCAGGACACCTAAGTATTAATCTATGTTAATTGAGTGCTATGAGGAAATACTTCCATGTTTTTTGCTCACTCCTAGCTTCACTATTTGTAAAATCTAATACTCATTGCATTTTCTGCTGACAATAAAAATTTGACACTGTATGAGACAGTGTCAGTGTTAGTTCCAGTAAATATATGAACTCCTTATGAGTCAGTAAAATAAGCATTTATGTCCCATATTATCCTGATAGTACTTCACACAATCTGGAAATGTCTCATAGCCTTCAAAATTAATTTAAAAAATGAATTTTATAAAAATATTTTTTGAGAAAATCAAATACTCAGTGTTTGAAACTAACCTTTTTCAGTTGGAAATTGCATTCAGTCCTCTTGTAGTTTTGACAAAATTTTAAAACCAAATCCTTTTTTACAGTAAATAAAAACAAAGCAGTTATTGGAAAAAGGTGCAAAAGTAGGTCAGTACAGTAACTGTTTCTAATTTTTGCTCAGTCTATTACTCTAAAGTATATTATTTCTCAGCTCCTATCTGTTCACTTGCAGTGCCTGGAAATATTTCATAATCTGCAGTTGCTTGAGTCTACTTTTTTTGCCCTCTGAAATATAACAGAAACCCCTGAACAAGTTAGGACCCCTATTACTAGTTTTATTACTCATTTTCCTTATCCATGTCACACCCAATGATTCCAGTTTTTTTTAATCACACCTTGTCTGACTTGAAATTCTTTCATAATATCCGTATGACTAAGATAAAGTTATTTTCCTAGACCAGCTCCCTTTATGACATTTTTCCAGTGATCTTTAATCCTTTTCTGGATCAAATAAAATGGATTATTGTTTTCAGAGTCAACCAACAGGCCCCACTTTGCTGATCTTCTCTTATGGTCTCTGTGACTTAGTTTCATCCACTCTTGTGTTATTGTAACTCCTAAAATAGTCTATGTTTTTAAGATAGCCTCTTAAACCATCCCACAATTAACTGCTTTGGTCTTTCCTGTTTACTATAAACCATTTTCTTTAAGAAGCATTCACTGACTTCTAATTTCTGTCTGATGACTCAGCCTTCTTGAGGATAGAAAATGAAATACATTATTTTAGGTCTTAAAAAATAGATAAAGCCAACGTTTTGTATACAACTCTAAAAAAGAGGAAAATGCAGTGATGAAATAAGCTCTATTTAGTATAAGAGTGTAAATGCTCTAAGGGAAAATGTGCCTGGTAACAGAAAGCAGTTTCGACAGGTTCAATGCTCTTTAGTAATTTCTTTTCCCCCTCATAGGACCAGACCTGAAGTTGAAATTTATCTTAATCAGGAAAATGTCAAAATTTTGAGTTAACTGTCTTGAGAGAGAGATCAGAAATAATTTTCTGGCAGGAATTTGAAAAGTATACACCATAAGGGGAAAAAATATGTTAAATGACCAAACTGGTGCTATCACTTCTATTTGAAAAATTAATTTTTTTTCCCCAATTCAATGTGACTAGGTAGTAACCAACAGTTACCTGCTTTGGATTTGGCATTTTCGGAACAGAAATTCTTGTCATTTTATACAAAGAGGAAATTTACCTTTTTGATATATAGAGTTGAGTTCACAAGAAACATTTTATTTATAGTGTCATTAACATTCGCTCCTTAAGGTAACACTCTTAGTGCACAGTAGGAAAGATAGTATATTTATGTAGATATATTCTAGTCCTTACATATTATTTACTCAGTATTTCAGCGTGGAAGCTTCTTTAATGGATGGATTTAAATAATTCCCTGCTTTGAAGAAATTAGTCTCTGTAAGGGATGGCAGTGACATTGACAAACCTTTGCCAAGACAGAGATAGGTCCCAATTAGTACATTTGGTGAATTTTAAGAGTTTGAATGTGTATACAAGCACGAGTGGAAAGGGAAGACGATGATTTTAGTAAGTCAGGAAAGAATCCATGAGGTAGCTGGGGTTTTCGCTGGGGTTTAAGCAGTTTATTTAATTAAGGTATATTCTAAGAGGGATGTATTCTAAATGTAGAAGCACATCAGGAGACTGTAGAGTTGAGATAGGGTGATTAACCAGAGGGGTTGTGTCTGGGTTTGTCTGGTTGAAGGAGAAAGGTGGGCAGTAGAGGGAAAGTGAGGGAGGAGCATGAGTAGGTGGCACAAAAGTACAAGAACAAATCTGCATTTCACAAAGACAATAAAACTCTCATCGTGTCCTGAGTTTAAATAAATACCACATTATAAAACTTTGGCTGCCAAAAATAAGCCCACAAAGAATGTGTATTGAATTGGTACAGCTGTTTCAAATCTGTTTCTCAGGAATAATTTGGAAATAATGTTAAAATGAGTTATTTTGAAGATTAATTACATCATTAACATTATGTTGTTGACTATTTAGAAATTTACTGATCCAGATTCTTACATGAAGAATGAAGATGGGCTTTTAAATGTTGACATTGTTCATAAAACAATGATAAACTATCATTTTCATTTATAGCAGAGTGACCTCTGATTAGGACTACTTTTAGCTTTCTCTGTGACTTCCTTCACATTTAAGGTTTATTGTGAAAACTGAAGTATTAACTTCTACAAAGAGTCCTAGAAGGATGGATCATCTGTACTGATTTAAAGGTGGGGGTGAGGGAGGGTAAGTAACTTGGAAAAAAATAACGGAATCTTTTGTTTATGTTTTATAAGTTTTATAAGTTTGTCATAGTTTAGTGTCTGGCTGAAGAACAGCCAGTGTATTCTTAGCATTCAGTGAGTGAATTCAGTTTTCATACATAGCATAGGCCTGTGCTCCCCAAAATGGTACATTTCTATGGTTGTGGAAGCCAAATGATCAAAAGAAGCCAAAGAGTTGATTTTTGCTAAGTATTTTAGAACATTATTTTTACATTAAAACAAACAGATATTATATTCATGCTATGGAAAGCAAAATTGGCAGGATTTTAAAGATAAGACCAGAGGCTTAACAGGAATCTTAACAGGAATCTTAAGCTTGCAGCAGGCTGTTTAAAGCTGCATTTCCCAGACCTCCCAGGGTTATGAGTGTACTCCATTTAGCAATTATGGATACATCAGTGGAAAAGTTTGAGAAGTGGTGGTTGGGTTTAGAAAAGTTAAAATTTATGTACTCTGCTTCTTCTTTTTCTCCTATTTCAAGGGTCAAAATAAATTTTCAGTCAAGGTCATGATAATTATAGCATCTTTGTTGTATTCATAAAACTGTAGCCAGAATGAACTTAAGAATGATTCTCTTCTGATCCTGCCCTTTCACTTCTCACTCACCCCCCTCAATTTAAAAAATTTAATGATTTCTCACTGTTTTGAGGAAAAAAATCCTTAAGATGGCCTATAAGACCCTTTAAAGTTTGGCTGTTGCCTATGCGGTGAACCTCATTCCTAGCACCAGCTAACTGGTAAACAGCCAGCTCCACTGACCTTCTTTCAGTCCTGCTTACCCTGCCCTTGAGCCTTTGCACTTTTTCTTCACCCAGTTAAGTCCTGCTCATCTTTCAGATCTCAGGCCTCCCATCCTCTACCTTAGAAAAGCCTTCCTGAATCCCCAGATCACACCAGATCCTCAGTTACGTGTTATCTTATTGCCTTGTATATCTTCTTTGTTCCATTTGCCATTTTTACCTTGATTTGTGTGGTTATTTGATGAGGGCAGGGAACCCATCTTTTTGCATTATAATGCATAAGAAAATATCTGGTGAAAAGTAGGCACTCAGGAAATATTTGCTGAGTAAACAAATAAATAAATTTATTCACAGATTACTGGTCTGTGGGCAAATCTGCTTTCCTAAATGGCAGTTGACGTAAAGGCTCTTATTAATACAACGCTCTAATGGATACTTCAGAGACAAAGTGTATACTGTGTGCCAGAATACAGTGGAAATAGAGTTGCTTTGTCTATTTTTCATAGTTGTGTTGCTGTCTAGTCAATTCAGTGTTCCAAATCATGGTTTAGATTTATTTTGTTAAGAATTAATAATTTCAATGAATCTGTAACACTTCTGTCTTTATGCTCTAAATATTATTTGCTGATAATCATTTAATAGGCCAACACAGTAGGCAAACTTCCGCTTAAAAAATGAAAACATACCTCTTTTCTTAAGCATTTTTTTCTTTCATACAAATTTTCTAATTGCTTCTTCATTTTGGTGTTTCTAAAGGAACTATATATTTTGGAATGTTGATAGAATGAAATTGAAA
>SJYT01064086.1:0-58917 GCA_006410635.1 Cephalophus harveyi
TTCATACCAGTCTTTTCCCTGTGTTTCAGTTTAGATTCTGTTGCAATGCCTTCAAAAGCACTGACATTTTCTTCTGCAGTGTTGAATCTGATGTTAATACAATGAAGTGATTTTTTTTCTTTTCAGATATTATATATTTTTAAGTATTAGATGTTTCACTTAAAATATCTTTCATTTCTTTTAGTGTGCTTAAAAAAGCACACTAAAAAAGGTATATTTAAATTATTGAGCATATTGAGTATATTTATAAGAGCTAATTTAAAGTTTCTATCTGCCGATTCCATCACCTCTGTTATTTCTTGGCTATTTCCTGCTGATCACAGGCCACATTTCTCTACTTCTTCCATATCAAGTACTTTTTGATTGGATGTGGTCATTATAGATTTTATGTTGTTGAATGTTGGATTTTACTCTATTCCTTTAAAGTGTGCTGGGCTTTTTTCTGGCAGGTTTTACTTATCTTTAGAGTCAATTTGACCCTTTGAAATTTATTTTTGAGCTTTCCTAGGGTACATCTAGAACAGCCCAGGGTATGTCCCCTGGATTTATTGACATCTCTTGTCTCTTGTTAGTAAGAATTTGGATGATGCCAGGCTGTGTGAGCCAGGGAGTTCTGCTTATTGCTCTTTGGTAATTGGTTTTGTCCAAGATGCTTTTTTAGCATGTGTGATGTGACATCAGGAAGTGAACAGATGAGTGTATTGGTGCCCAGTCACCTGCATCTGCTAATAATGTGACCTGTGGAAAATTACTTGCCCTCTCCAAGTCATTGCATCTTCATTAACATAACTTGATGATCATAGTGAAGATTAAGGCTATCTCACAGGGTTACTGTGAAACACAAATTTTAAGATGTTTGAAAGCTTTTGGGAAAGTATCAAAGACATGCATGGGGTTACTAAGGTGAGTGAGCAGACCCAAGAAACAGTATCCTTTTTCTCTTAGTATTCTCTCTGTACTCTGTAGTACGATCAGTCAGAAATGTGTTTACTGTTACCCCAGCGTGATGGTAAACCACACAGATCAACTGTATTTTTCTTGTCATTTCAGTGTTTAAAATGCAGGCATTAGTCAATGTAGAGTGAAAAAAATTACAAACTCCTAGAGGGCCTCGCTGCTCAGAGTCTGGAGAGTCCCAACATTAAACTGTCTTAAAAGAATGGCCTAAACACTCTGGCTCAGAATTAAGTTCCAAATGTTTGCAGAGCACAGAAATACTTCTGGGAGCAATACAAAAATGCAGGGAGTAACCTATTCTCCAACTATCTATCTGTGCAAATATCATCATCCATGTAAATTGATACAGAATGCGCTCCTTCCTCCCCACCCCAGCTGCTACAGCACCAACTCCTGCTCAGAGAAACAGGGAAAGAGAAGGCTTCCCTCCACAGGACGGGTTTGTTAAACTAAGGTGACTAGATCATCTCATAATGGCTCATGTTTTTATTTAAGCAGGGTCCTGCCTGCTCCATCTGCTGGTCATGTCAAATCTGCTCTTGTGCCAAGGCAACTTATGCCCGTCCTGCAGTCCTGATGTATTTGACTTCCCCCTGAGAACACTTGCAGACCTGTTTATTGATGCCGCCAGGCTGTCCCACGACTTCCATTACCTTTCCACCATAATGTTCAATGAGTTTGTAAGTACTGTGGTGGTGGTGGTTTAGATGCTAAGTCATGTCCGACTCTGTGACACCATGGACTGTAGCCCACCAGGCTCCCAGATGGAGCCTGGCGTAATTGACTGGGCTATACTGCCCTTTAAACAAGAAGGCTACATCAGCCAAACTTCAAATAACACAATCTCTATGTCAAAGAAGCCATCTGCTGATAAGATGTAGAAATTGAAGAAAGGATCAGTTTTGTGAAATCTCAAAGATTCATTAGAAGTGCAATAACGTTTTCAATTTCCTTTCATTCATTTTCTTTTGTAAATTTCCAAAATAAATGATGTATTTGTCAGCTCGGAGTGACATAAAAGAATACAATAGACTCAGTGGAATAAACAACAGAAATTTATTTCCTCACAGTTCTTGGGGCGAGGTATCAGATAAGGGTGCCAGCAAGGTGAGGTTCTGATAAGAACTTTCTTCCCATGCTGGCTTCTCCATGTGTCCTCACACAGGGTGGTGGGTGGGGAAGAGAGATAGAATAAAAGACACAGAGTCACAGAGAGAATTCTGTGGTGTTTCACTTCATGAAGACACTAAACCTATTGGACGAGTGTTCCACCCTAAGAGCCCATTTAACCTTAATGGGCTTCGCTGGTGGCTCAGATGGTAAAGAACCTGCCTGCAGTGTGAGAGATCTGGGTTCTATCCCTGGGTCTGGAAGATTCCCTGGAGAAGGAAACGGCAAGCCACTCCAGTATTCTTGCCTGAGAACTCCCATGGACAGAGGAGCCTGGTGGGCTACAGTCCATGGGGTCCCAAAAAGTTGGAACCTTTTTCAAAACACAGTACTTTGGCAGTTAGAGCTCTAACAATCCATCCAGAAAGTGTTGATTTTCCCCTCTTTTACAGATTTCCATGTAAGATTACATTTAAAGAAATGGCCCTATTATATCAAGACTAGTAACAATGGTTCCCTAAAGGAACAAAGAAATGAAGAACCTTTGAAGTTCACTGATGTCATAGATTAGTAAATCACATGTCATGGATACAATGAGGATTTAAACTGAGGTTTAAAAAAATCTCTATTTTCCAGAAGCAAGCCCGCAAGTTGTAGAAAAGGAGAGGGTGATATAAACACACCAACTGCTATATTGCATGGTAGCATGAAGAATAAGATGTGATGCCACCACGAGGGTACAGTGGATTGAAGTGAAGCTAGGAGCCATCTGAGTGTGTCACAGGAGTGATGCAAATGGGATGGCTTTATGATGGAGTTTTGAAACGTTGATGGGATCTTGATGTGCAAAAATAGAAAACCAGTATATCTGTCAATTCATTTAGGATCATCCTATGAAGTAAGGATCTCTGACATCCCAGATCAAGGAAACTGAGATATTAATACAGATAGCATTATAAGGTATCAGTGAAAAATCAAGTCTGACAAAAACCCAAGATATGTTCATTTCTTACCATTCATGTTGTATCTCTCATGCTTATGTTCCTATGATATACTGTATATATTATTGTAGAGTTAGAATGGAGAAATACTTGTATGGATTTTTATACATTAGGGAGAATCATATATTGCAAAATGGAGAGCTTGTCTTTATTGTTCAACACAACAGAAAACCAAGAATATTCAGTCCAAGAGAGCAGAATGTCCAGAATTAGAAAAGAGAAACTTTAATGTGGATTGAGGAGTTGTGGCTGTTGGGGCTGATAGAGAAAAAGAAAGGGACGAGAAAGAGCTGTGAATATTATGACACTAAAAATCAAAGAGGGCTCTGCCAAGTGAAAAGACACAAAGCATGTGAGAGATACAGGAAATGAAACAGACCTTGACCACATGCAAGGAATGAGGCAAACATGAGTCAAAAAAGGCATCCAACAATATGGGACTAGCTGAGTCAATAAATGTCTGAAAAGTCAGAGAGAAGGGGGGAGATGAATTAAGGTTTTATCCAAAAGCACCTGAGCTCTAGTTTCCTGTATTTCATCATCTTAGTAGCAGAAATCACCAAAAAATGTTAAGGTTCTGCAGCAAATGATAGAAATAAGTACTCTAAGGTGCCTCTGCTAGACCCTATGGAATACCAGAACCAAAGGAGGACTACCCAGTGATAACAAGCAGTAAGTCACTAGTCACTTTCAACACTTAAATAAGACATACATTGTAAAGCATAGAGGATGAATGGGAATAAAATGGAAACAACCCATACCTTTACAGAGCCAGTCTAAACAAAACCTAAAACCTCAGCCAAATAGAGGTCATTGTCTCCTTAATCATGTGCCCACTTTCTGCAAGAGGTTCTCTTTCCTTTTTCCTGAATTCTCTCTTGTTTACTAACCCTTCATTGCCTTATTCTCAGCAGAGGGTCAGCTAATCACTAATCAAATAAATAATTAAACAGTGTTCACTCCTGAGACATATTTGCATTGATTGACTCTTCAAACTGAAAAGCTTTCTAATGCCCTGAAAGTAAAACACTAATACTGGAAGGACTCCTTCCCAGCCTCTTTCCAAAATGCCCAGTGGGCAGCAATTGCGAGTCTAGCTACTTAGACGCCTTCTGCCATAATTATAACCTCTTTGGATTGTGAAGACAGGAGATGGACGAAGCATTGAATGATGTCGAGAAAGAAATGCATGGACACGTGGAAAAGATGCCAAAAGCCTTAAACACTGATCTATGCCTCCACACCATACCATGTGTGATGGCAGCCAGGTGGGCCTAATGAGGGATGGATTTTTCAAGAAAGCTCTCTCTGAGTTGGCACTGAGAAGTTTGATTCAACTCAACTGTTTAAACATGATTCTTTGATTCTAAGACTCAAACCCACTTTTCTCATTTAATTGCACTAAGTCAAGAAGGGAATATACCTATGGCCTATTTGAACACTGCCAAGAGATCATAAAAGTTTTCGTCACAAGGAGAAAATTGTAACTATTTCTAATGAGGGATGTTCACAGACTTATTGTGGTGATCATTTTGCAATACATATCAAATAATTATGTTGTAAACCAAAAAACCAAAATAACATATTTCAATATTATCTATGTGTAATGAAACCTGAAACTAAAATAGCATATTTGTCAATGTGACTTATGTATAATGATCATATAATCATTATGTTATGTACATAACCATCATACCTTCAATTGACCTCAGTCACTCAGTCATATCCAATTGTTTGAGACCTCACCGACTGTAGCATATCAGGCTCCCCTGTCCTCCACCATCTCCTGGAGCCTGCTCAAACTCATGTCCATCGAGTCAGTGATGCCATCCAACCATCTCATCCTCTGCCTTCTCCTTCTCCTCCTGCCGTCAATCTTTCCCAGCATCAGGGTCTTTTCCAATGAGTCAATTCTTTGCATCAGGTGGCCAAAGTATTGGAGCTTCAGCTTCAGTATCAGTCCTTTAAACAAATATTCAGGGCTGATTTCCTTTAGTATGGACCAGTTTGATCTTGTTGCAGTCCAAGGGACTCTCAAGAGTCTTCTCCAACACCGCAGTTCAAAAGCATCAGTTCCTGGGGTCTCAGTTTCCTTATGGTCCAGCTTTCACATCCATACTGACTGCTGGGAAAACCATAGCTTTGACGAAATGGAATTTTATTTATATATATAAACATATATGAACACACACATATGTAAGGAAAAGTTTTTTAAAGGAATATAATTATATTTTGGATAAAGAAAACACATAAACTAGTATAAATGTTTTCAAATGTGCATTTGGCTGTCATGTTGGGTCTAAAACATTTTCTTCAAATGTAGTTTATGCTGATAATAGATACAGAAACGTGTCTTAACCTTGTAACATTAACTGCAGAACAGCTATTTACAATAGCTAATGAAAATCACAAAATTTTGAAACCTATAGCCTGCCCAGTACTCTGCTATTGGTCATTTAACCAATTGATCATTGACTTAATTCCTCCTTGACTCAGAAACTCTTATGCTAAGATACTAAGTCACTTCAGTCATGTCCGACTCTGTGTGACCCCATAGATGGCAGCCCACCAGGCTCCCCCATCCCTGGGATTCTCCAGGCAAGAACACTGGAGTGGGTTGCCATTTCTTTCTCCAGTACATGAAAGTGAAATGTGAAAGTGAAGCCTCTCAGTCGTGTCCGACTCTTGGCCACCACATAGACTGCAGCCTACCAGGCTCCTCCGTCCATAAGATTCTCCAGGCAAGACTACTGGAGTGAGGTGTCATTGCCTTCTCCCAGAAACTCTTATAGGTGCTTAGTTTACATCAACAAACAAAGCAGGCAGACACTTATCCTCATGGAACTGATATTCTAGCTGGGGTAAGACAGATAATTTGGAATAAACATGAATCCAAGTACATTATATGTATGTTAACAGGTGATCTGTACTATTGGAAAAGAACTAGCAAAGCATAGGATGAGGTTTAGAGAATAAAGGTGAAGAAAGGGAGGTGATTCAAAGAAAAACAATTTAGATCACACTGAGGGGAGCAAATATGCTCTCTTGCATTCAAGATTCATATTTTCCCCTGTCCAGTCAGGTCTCTTGGTCTTCTATCCAACTTCAAAAATGTTTCTGTCTCTGAGGCTCTATGCAAACTCACGCAAATATGCATGTTCTGAATATTCTGCCTCTCTTCAGTTGAACTGGTTTCATAAAAAATTTTGGTAAACTCCCCCAGGCTCAGCTTCCTTACACCCAGGTGCAGGCTGGTCCCTCTTGCTCTCCTCCTTCTTCTCCCTTCCTCCCTGTCCCTTCTTTCCTTTGTCCTACCAAGTTCTGTATGGATCCGGATATTCCTTCTCAGTATTCGGACTCCTGCCAGTATTCACCTCGTCTTCTGTGAAAACTGCTGCATCTTTAGACGTTCTTGATGCATCCGTGGAGAGAGGTGTACCCCACTTCCACCTACCACTCCGTCATCTTGTCCACCCCTCTTTGTGCATGTATTAGGAACGAGTTTCCCTTTCTGTTAAGTAACACTGCCATCACCACACATGTTTAACTTTTGCTTTTTGAAGAGAACACAGGTAAGCTCCACTCTCTTCAGTTGAGTCAGTCATCCAGTCATGGCCGACTATTTGAGACCCCATGGACTGCAGCATGCCAAGCTTCCCTGTACATCCCCGACTCCCAGAGCTTAGTCAGACTCATGTCCATCAAGTCAGTGATGTCGCCTGATGATGTCCACTCTCTCAGACAATTTCAAAATTATAACACAATCTTATTAATTAAGGTAACCATTCTCTACATCAGATCCTCAGTTCAGTTCAGTTGCTCATTCATTTCCGACACTTTGTGACCCTGAGGATTGTAGCAACACAGGCTTCCCTATCCATAACCAACTCCCAGAGCTTGCTTAGACTCATGATTAGATCTTATGATTAGATCATGAAGCTCAAATTTAGATCTTCAGATCTTATTAATTTTTTATATATGAAAGTGTGCAACCTTTAGAATTTTCTCCCTATTTCCCCTACCCTCCAGTCTTTGGTAATCATTTTCTACTATGAGTTCCATCTTTTTTTCTTTTTTTGAGATTCTTTATAATTGAGATCATATGGTATTTGTCCCTGACTTAGTCCACTTAGCATAATGTCCTCCAGTTTCATCCATGTTGCCACAAATGTGAGGATATCTTTCTTTTTCTAATGGCTAAATAATATTTACCCATATATATCACATTACATTGTTTTAATCCATTCACCTGTTGAAAGATACCCAGGTTGTGTCTATACGAAGTCTACTGTGAATAATGCTGCAATGAACATGGGAATACAGATCTCTCTTTGACACAATGATTTCATTTCCTTTGACTATATATCCAGAAGTGGGATAAGAGGTCACATAACAGTTCTCTTCTAATGGCTGGATGGCATCACCGACTGGATGGACGTGAGTCTGAGTGAACTCTGGGAGTTGGTGACGGACAGGGAGGCCTGGCATGCTGCAATTCATGGGGTCGCAAAGAGTCGGACACGACTGAGCAACTGAACTGAACTGAACTGAACTGTGCACATGACCATTCATAACTCCCTAACTATCCCTTCCCCCAGCAACCATAAATTCATTTTTTCAGTCTGTGAGTCTCCTTCTTCTTTGTAAGTAATTTCATTTGTATCATTTCTTTTTAGATACCACCTGTAAGGAATATTGTATGATATTTCTCCTTCTCTGTCTGACTTAATCTACTCAGCATGACTCTCTAGGTCCATCTATGGACCTAGCATATGGAACAATCTATGTTGCTGCAAATGGCACTATTTCATTCTTTTCAGTGACTAATATTTTGCTGTATATATGTACCACATCTTCTTTTTTTGTTGTTTATATGTATCTATTTATTAATATTTACCAATTAATAGAGTCACCATTTCCTTCCTGCATCCTTTTTTTTTTTTTTGGCTGTATCAATTTATTTATTTTTTATTTTTTTAATATATATTTATTTATTTAAACTGGAGGCTAATTCCTTTACAATATTGTATTGGTTTTGCCATACATCATCATGAATCCACCACGAGTGTACACATGCTCCCCAACCTGAACCCCTCTCCCAACTCCCTCCCCATCCCATCCCTCTAGGTCATCCCAGTGCCCCAGCCCCGAGTATCCTGTATCATGCATCGAACCTGGACTGGCGATCCATTTCACATATGATATTATATATGTTTCAATGCCATTCTCCCAAATCATCACACCCTCACCCTCTCCCACAGAGTCCAAAAGGCTGTTCTATACATCTGTGTCTCTTTTGCTGTCTCACAATATTGTATTGGTTTTGTTATAGTTACAGGGTTATAGTTATAGGGTTATAGTTACCATCTTTCTAAATTAAATATTTATGATTAGTATACTTTTTTGGTGTTTTTCTTTCTGCCATACTTCACTCTGTATAATAGGCTCCAGTTTCATCCACCTCATTAGACCTGATTCAAATGTATTCTTTTTAATGGCTGAGCAATACTCCATTGTGTATATGTACCACAGCTTTCTTATCCATTCATCTGCTGATGGACATCTAGGTTGCTTCCATGTCCTGGCTATTATAAACAGTGCTGAAAAATGTAAATGCTGTAGTAAGTCAGTAGTAAATGAGGATATCTTATTCTTAAATAAATTACCACTCTTCTGGTATATTGGAAAAAGACTCATATTCAGATCTCATTCAGGAGGATGAAATCTCTATTTTGTAAGTTCTCTTGTCCAAACTCAATTTTTGCTCACTTCAGACTTAAATTCTGCTTACTTACAAAGAATGGATAGGAAAAGTAATATTAAAATCATGCTTGCAAGAGTCAATGATTTTATGCTTCTGTTGGCCAAAGGTAGGGCCAAGAATAATTTCTGAAACATTACTTCATGGAAGCATGAAGGTCTAGTTCTAGTATCAAAGAGGAGATGTTTGGAGATGGTTCAAAAACTAAGCTCCATGGGTTGTCAGGATGTACTCCAGACCAGGCAGGTAAATTTGGTCCCTAAAAAATCAAAGTCAGGAAAAGACAGGCCTTGTTCACAGATCCAATGATGTTGTGTTGGTGCTGACCAGGTAATATTCTTATATTATCATTTGGACATTTATTTGCTATTTTCTTGAAGAAACAAATGTAACAAGAAGATTAAAGATGCATAAAAGTAGAAGAGCTGTCAAGGTGCCTAGAAGAAAGGATAGTCAGCAGAACCAGGCCCCCACACTGATAATTGTCAAAGACTTTAACAGTGAGTGTTATAGACAGAGCAGAACAAGTGGATAAAACCAATGTTCTAGGGTCACTGCAATTTTGCAGTCAAAGACAAAATATTTTTCTCTTTAAGCAGAGTCATCACAGCTTCTGCTGTGGTCCTGGTTACACACATACAGACCAAGGGCCACAGGCATGTGTGATGTGACATCAGGAAGTGAACAGATGAGTGTATTGGTGCCCAGTCACCTGCATCTGCTAATAATGGGACCTGGGGAAAGCTACTTGCCTTCTCCAAGTCACTGAATCTTGTTTAACATAACTTGATGATCATAGTGAAGATTAAGGCTATCTCACAGGGTTACTGTGAAACACAAATTTTAAGATGTTCTGAAGCTTTTGGGAAAGTATCAAAGACATGCATGGGGATATTAAGGTGAGTGAGCAGATCCAAGGTTCAGTATCCTTTTTCTGTTTGTAAGTACTTTGGTGGTGGTGGTTTAGTTGCTAAGTCGTGCGCCAGGGTCTAGCCCCTGCAGGATCTAGGGAAACCTGAAGGAGGAATGGTGTCGGCGATTGTGATTGATTTAGAAAGAGAGATAGATAAGAATGTTGTAGATAAGAAAATAGAGGAGAGAAAGAGGCTGATATTTTTTGGTTTACACAGAGAACCAATAAAATTTTAAGACAAGAAGTTTGCCCTGTTTATGGAGGCCACAGGTGTCCTCTTGGTCTCTTGAGGGAGTGAAGACACAGAACATCTTTCCGTTTAGGTCTTAATAAGAAAATAGAGGAGAGAAAGAGGCTGATATTTTTTGGTTTACACAGAGAACCAATAAAATTTTAAGACAAGAAGTTTGCCCTGTTTATGGAGGCCACAGGTGTCCTCTTGGTCTCTTGAGGGAGTGAAGACACAGAACATCTTTCCGTTTAGGTCTTAGAAACCCAGGCAGATAAGTGAACACAGGGAGCCTCTATGTTCCAAGGGATCAGCCTAAAAAAGAGAGAGAGAGGGAGAGAGAGAGAGAAAGAAAGATAGAGAGAAGAAAAAACACAGGGTGACCAAGCTTTTTTGGTGAGCGAGGCCCAAAAGCTTTATTTTTCAAAAGGTACTTTTATACCTTGCCTTATACATAGAGGGAAATGAAAGATGCAAGGTCATACAGAGTCAGCCCAAACATTCCAGCAGTTTTGCCCTTACGAAACCAGGATTTTTCTGCATACCTTTTCCACAAATGATGTTGTGTACAGTACCTTCTGACCTTAGAGGCCTGTGAACATTTTATGACCTTCTTTAGATAAAGGCTGCTCAACCAGAAAACTTATTTTCCCTCAAAGTGTTTTTCCTTTATATTTTTAATCTATGTCAGCCTCAGAAAATGGCAGAGTAATGTTTTTCACAGAGCAAAGGTGCAGTGAGTTACAAGAAAGAACCAATTAGCTCAAAAGTCTGATATGGTTAAATTTAAGGCTGCACTTGTTTTTTTTTTACATTTTCACTATGTTAACTAATGCATCCCCAGGTGCACAGTGGATAAGAGATATGGGAACTTAGCAACAAGCATTGGCCCAATAATGAAATCCTACATCAGCACTACTTTAATAACTTTTAACTCTTTCAAAGGCTCTGTTTTAGGCTTTCCGTGCCTCTCACAGTTGGGAGGCTGTAAATAATCACATGCGTAGCTGTAAGAGTCTGAATATACCTGCCAAACAAGCTAAAATGCTAACAGAGGGGATTTGATTTAAAATATTTTTCTCATGTTTAGAAGACTTCTCAGCTATAGCCCTAAGTTGATTTTCTCCAAAAAAAGGTGATCAAGGTTAGCCCTCTGTTAATGTCAAAAGAGTTGGTAAAAGGCATAAAACAATAAAACAGATTTTGGTTTTGGGATAGATGCTCAAAAAAGCCTAGAGAGCCGCTTGAGTTCTAAAGCCATGCTTAACAGTTTTCTTCCACATAAACTTTGTCCTGGGTGAGATCTCCTGAGGTGGCTCCCGTCAGTCATATCTGACTCTTGCGACCCCATGGACTGTAGCCGGCCAGGCTCCCAGATGGAACCTTTGCCTAAGTGACTGAGCTATACTGGGCTTTCAACAAGAAGGCTGCATCAGACAAACTTCAAATAGCACAGTCTCTAGGTCAAAGAAGCCGTCAGCTCATAAGATGTGGAAATCAAAGAAAGGATCCGTTTTGTGAAATCTCAAAGATTCCTAAGAAGTGCAATAACTTTTTCAATCTCCTCCTCATTTTTTTAGTAAATTTCCAAAATAAATGATTTTGTATTTGTCAGCCAACAATGCCAGAGAAGAATACAATAGATTCAGTGGAATAATCAACAGAAATTTATTTCCTCACAATTCTGGGGGCTAGAACTCTCAGATCAGGGTGCCAGAAAGGTGAGGTTCTGGTAAGAATTCTTTCTTCCCAGTCTGGCTTCTCCGTGCATCCTCACACAGGGTGGGGGGTGGGGTGGTGTTTCGCTTCATGAAGACACTAAACCTATTGGGTCAGTGTTCCCCCCAAGAGCTCATTTAACCTTAATGGGCTTTTCTGGTGGCTCAGATAGTAAAGAATCTGCCCACAATGTGAGAGACCGGGGTTCAATCCCTGGGTCTGGAAGGTTCCCTGGAGAAGGGAACGGCAAGCCACTTCAGTATTCTTGCCTGAGAAATCCCATGGACAGAAGAGTCTGGTGGGCTAAAGAACATCGGGTCCCCAAAAGTCGAACCCTTTTCAAAACACAGTACTTTGGCAGTTAAGGCTTAACGTATGAATTTGAAGAAAACACATTCAGCCCATAATACTACCTGATATAAATCACTAAGTAAAAGAGGGGAGGTAAAAAGTTGCTTAAAGCTCAACATTCCAAAACTGAGAACATGGCATCTGGTCTCATCACTTCATGGGAAATAGATGGGAAACAGTGCAAGCAGTGTCAGAATTTATTTTTATTTTTTGGCTCCACAATCACTGCAGATGGTGGCTGCAGCCATGAAATTAAAAGACGCTTACTCCTTGGAAGGAAAGCTTTGACCAACCGAGATAGCATATGGAAAACAAAGACATTACTTTGCCAACGAGTTCCGTCTAGTCAAGGTTGTGGTGTTTCCAGTAGTCATGTATGGATGTGAGAGTTGGACTGTGAAGAAAGCTGAGAGTCGAAGAATTGTTGCTTTTGAACTGTGGTGCTGGAGAAGACTCTTGAGAGTCCCTTGGACTGCAAGGAGATCCAACCAGTCCATTCTGAAGGAGATCAACTCTGGGATTTCTTTGGAAGGAATGATGCTAAAGCTGAAACTCCAATACTTTGGCCACCTCATGTGAAGAGTTGACTCATTGGAAAAGACTCTGATGCTGGGAGGGATTGGGGGCAGTAGGACATGGGGACGATGGAGGATGAGATGGCTGGATGGCATCACCGACTCGATGGACGTGAGTTTGAGTAAACTCAGGGGATTGGTGTTGGACAGGGAGGCCTGGCGTGCTGTGATTCATGGGGTTGCAAAGTGTCAGACATGACTGAGCGACTGAACTGAACTGAACTGAACTGGGGAAAGGGAAGCATGTTGATTTTCTGCTCCTTCAGTGTTGCTCTGGGCTTTCTTCTCCAGGCTCAGTATATATAGGCAATAAATGAGAACTGCTCTGCAGTGAACTGGGTGGATGAAATATGTTAAACAAAGCTGAATCCTGGTCACAAAAACCAATACTGGTAGTTTTTTTCATGCTACAAGTTATTGTTTTAAGGTTTGTAGTGAATAGATTTAGAGCTAAAGTAGAATGGGAATTTACAATTGGAAACAATTATTCTCTTTCTGGTATTTGGAAGTTGTATGTTAATTCTTTTAGGTCAATCAAGGAGCACACAGTAGAGCAGACAGCTAATAAAAAGTGGTGCTAAAGGTTTCTATTAAATTCACTTTGTTCTTTTTACTCACTAGATTTTGTTTCATCCTCCATTTTTGGCTACCCATTTTTTCCCATATCTTCCAAGTAATCTCTTGAAATGTTCATAACTTTTGCTAAAGACTAGTTTTTCTCTATCAATGTGTTAGCTAGATTTTTCTACTCTTATTATTCTCAGTCCATTGCTTAGTCTTTCCTATAACTCTATGCCAAGTGTTTCTGCCGTACCATTTTCCCACCATAAACAACACTGCCTTCTGCACCTGACATTTTTTCCCATATCTTCCAAGTAATCTCTTGAAATGTTCATAACTTTTGCTAAAGACTAGTTTTTCTCTATCAATGTGTTAGCTAGATGTTTCTACTCTTATTATTCTCAGTCCATTGCTTAGTCTTTTCTATAACTCTATGCCAAGTGTTTCTGCCGTACCATTTTCCCACCATAAACAACATTGCCTTCTGCACCTGGGATGAACACTAAGCTTTTCGGTGTGCGGATTCAGTGATAAGTGAAAGTCATAACTGTATAACACCTTATAAGGGAATATATTGGCTCTAACCCACAGTAAACAAGAGATTAAATGGTTGAATAGAGGGGCATGCATGCATTCTAAGTCACTTCAGCTGTGTCCAACTCTTTGCAACCCTACTGACTGTAGCCCAACAGGCTCCTCTGTCCAGTGGATTGGCCAGGCAAGAATACTGGAGGATGCTGCTGTACCCTCTTGACAGTGATGCTCCTCACCTAGGGATCAAACCTGAGTCTTCTTATATGTCCTGCATTGGCAGGAATGTTCTTTACCACTACCATCACCTGGGAAGCACCAAATATTGGTGCATATGTACTAAATTTGGTTCGAACACTAAAGAATAATAAAAAACCCTATAATAATGTAATAGAGAAGGGAAAAGGTTAAACTTGGAAAAGTTAGATGTTAAATCAATTTTATAGGGACAATGTATAGAAAAAATAGGAAAGGAATGACTTTCAAATATTGTGATGCCTCTCCAGTTAAAAAAAAATATACATCTATCAACATGTTAATGTTCTGGTAATGGGTTCATCTACTGAATGCCGAGAAACTATAACTAATTGTCTGATCACTTTCAGGATGAACAGTATGCACAGGGCAAACTATACCATATCAATGCCTCTAACAACTGCCACATCAATTCCCTCCATAGCCCTGAAGATAAAGAACACATCCAACGCATGCATGTGAGTCTTTTATCTGGGTTTTTACTGGATCACATGAGACAATATGTAGTTTACCAGGCTTCAGATTATTAGAGGTAATGGTAAGTGTACATGCAGGAAAAGGTGGAGGCCTGTAAGCAATTGCAGCGAAATTATACTATGCAGTTGATGAAGCATGAGTGAAATCAAGGGATGACTAAAGATCTTTGAAACAGCATAAATAACAGATCTATAAGTTGTCCATGGAGACAAGTTTAGTTCAACCAATGCACTAGACACAGGATTGCAGCTATTATACTGTACAAAAACAGTAAAGGAATGGGAACGTCCCTGTGTAAAATAAAAAATGCAAAATTCATGAATATGTAAGAAACACACCCAGTTTTGAGTACTCCCTGTTACTAGTGACTCCTGCGTGGAAGTCCTCTACTGTACCACTCGAGCCATTTTGTCTACGTTTCAAGCCTCTCCTGATTCTGCTTCTAGAGGAACTAAGAGCCTCTTGATGAAAGTGAAAGAGGAGGGTGAAAAAGTTGGCTTAAAGCTCAACATTCAGAAAACTAAGATCATGGCATCATATTATCTATGTATAATGATACCTGAAACTGAAATAGCCTATTTGTCAATGTGACCTTCGTATGATGATCATATAATCATTATGTTAAATACATGACACATATGCATACCTCCAGTTAAGTTCAGTCACTCAGTCATATCCACTCTTTGAGACTCCAGGGACTACATCACATCAGGCTCCTGTGTCCTCCACCATCTCCTGAGCTTGCTCAACTCATGCCCATCAAGTCGACGATGCCATCCAACCATCTCATCCTTTGCCATCTCCTTCTCCTCCTGCCTTCTATCTTTCCCAGCATCAGGGGCTTTTCCAATGAGTCAGTTCTTTGCATCAGGTGGCCAAAATATTGGAGCTTCAGCTTCAGTGTCAGTCTTTTCAATGAATATTCTGGGCTGATTTCCTTTAGTATTGACTGGTTTGTTCTCCTTGCAGTCCAAGGGACTCTCAAGAGTCTTCTCCAACAGCACAGTTCAAAAGCATCAGTTTCTCGGGCTTCAGTTTCCTTATGGCCCAGCTCTCACATCCATACATAGCTACTGGAAAAACCATAGCTTTGACTATATGGAATTTGATTTATATATATAAGCATATATGTACACACACCTATGTAAGGAAAAGTTTTTGAAAAGGAATATAATTATATTTTAGATAAAGAAAACAAATAAACTAGTATAATTTGTTTTTTCAAATGTGCATTTTGGCTATCATGTTGGGTCTAAAACCTTTTCTGCAAATGTTGTTTATCTTTCTGCTGGTAAAAGCAGCAGAAATGTGTCCTAACCTTGTAACATTAACTGTAGAATAGCTTATTTACAATAGCTAATGAAAATCACAACATTTTGAAACCTATAGGGTTGCCCAGTACTCTGCTATTGGTCATTTAACCAATTGATCATTGACTTAATTCCTCCTTGACTCAGAAACTCATAGGTGCTTACTTTACATCACTAAACAAAGCAGGCAGACACTTGTCCTCATGGAACTGATATTCTAGCTGGGGGAAGACAGATACTTTGCAATAAACATGAATGTTTATTGCATTGTATGTTAACAGGTGACCTCTACTTCGGGAAAAGAACTAGTAAAGGAGAGGACAGGGATTGGGGAATAAAGGTGAAGAAAGGGATGTGATTTAAAGAAAAACAACTTAGACCACTCTGAGGGGAGCAAACATGCCCTCTTGCATTCAAGATTCAAGCTTTCCCCTGTCCTGTCAGGTCTCTTGGTCTTCTAGCCAATTTCAAAAATGTTTCTGTCTCTGAGGCTCTATGCAAACTCATGCAAACATGGATGTTCTGACCATTCTGCCTCTCTTCAGTTGAACTTGTTTCATAAAAATTCTTGGTAAACTCCCCCAAATTAAGTATCGTTTTATGTAGCAAACTTTTATAATTTTGTTTCCTGAAGAACTAATCTCCACATTATTTTCCATTTTTCAACACACTGTCAGTGACCTAATTTTATTATGTATAAATCTTATGTATGTGTTGCTATTCTAATATATTATGACATTTAAAACATATAAACAAAATATAAATTAAATGACAGTGAGGTAAAAATAAATGGAAATGGTAACATTTTCTTCTGTAGGGGATGAGGACACTCATCTCTATGGCCACTGGACTAATGGATTCTGAATGTACACACATAATTATATCAGTTGTTTACCTATCATAATAAAGTAATTTCTTTTATATATAGCTTCAATCAAAGTTCTCAGAATACCACAAGGGGCCAAGAATACAATTATATGTGAATAACTCTCTTCATATGCATATATAAGATTTCGTGAGCTCAATTCAGTAATCATTTTTAGTTCTTTTGATAGTCCATCAGTTCATCTACTGGGAAATAATCCAAACTGTACAGTGTGTGTGAAGTTGCTCAGTCGTGTCTGACTCTTTGCAACCCCATGGACTGTAGCCCACCAGGCTCCTCAGTCCATGGAATTTTTCAGGCAAGATTACTGGGGTGGGTTGCCATTTCCTTCTCTAGAGGATCTTCCCAACCAAGGGATCAAACCCGGGTCTCCCGCACGGCAGGCAGACACTTTACTGTCTTAGCCACCAGGGAGATAAGTTTTGTATTTTATAAGATTTTAATCTAAAAATCATAATAAAAGCAGAACAATGCCCTTGAAAAAAATGGCCTAATGAAAAAGTTGGCTTAAAGCTCAACATTCTGAAAAATAAGATCATGGCATCCGGTCCCATCACTTCATGGCAAATAGATGGGGAAACAGTGGAAATAGTGGCTGACTTTATTTTGGGGGGGCTCCAAAATTACTGCACATGGTGATTGCAGCCATGGAATTAAAAGACACTCTTGGAAGGAAAGTTATGACAAATGTAGACAGTATATTAAAAGGCAGAGACATTACTTTGCCAACGAAGGTGTGTCTAGCCAAGGCTATGGTTTTTTCAGTAGTCATGTGTGGATGTGAGAGTTGGACTATAAAGAAAGCTAAGCACTGAAGAATTGATGCTTTTGAACTGTGGTGTTGGAGAAGACCCTTGAGAGTCCCTTGGACTGCAAGGAGGTCCAACCAGTCCATCTTAAAGGAGATCAGTCCTAGGTGTTCATTGGAAGGACTGATGATGAAGCTGAAACTTCAATAGTTTGGCAACCTGATGTGAAGAGCTGACTCATTTAACAGACCCTGATGCTGGGGAAGATTGAGGGCAGGAGAAGGGGATGACAGAGGATGAGATGGTTAAAGACATCACCGAATCAATGGACATGGGTTTGGGTGGACTCGGAGAGGTGGTGATGGACAGGGAGGCCTGGCGTGCTGCAGTTCATGGGGTCACAAAGAGTAGGACATGATTGAGAGACTGAACTGAACTGAACTGAAATGGCCTAGAAGAATAAATAAAATGTCATATGGATATCATTACATATATATGCATTTGTAAAGGAAATTAATGAAAACATACAGAAGGCTTCAGTTCAGTTCAGTTCAGTTGCTCAGTCGTGTCCGACTCTTTGCCACCCCATGAATCGCAGCACACCAGGCCTCCCCATTCATCACCATCTCTCGGAGTTCACTCAGACCCACATCCATCGAGCTGTCTCTTATACACATCTAGATGTGTATAAGAGACAGGAATATATGCATTTGTAAAGGAAATTAATGAAAACATACAGAAGGCTTCAGTTCAGTTCAGTTCAGTTGCTCAGTCGTGTCCGACTCTTTGCCACCCCATGAATCGCAGCACACCAGGCCTCCCCATTCATCACCATCTCTCGGAGTTCACTCAGACCCACATCCATCGAGTCAGTGATGCCATCCAGCCATCTCATCCTCGGTCGTCCCCTTCTCCTCCTGCCCCCAATCCCTCCCAGCATCAGAGTCTTTTCCAATGAGTCAACTCTTGGCATGAGTTGGCCAAAGTACTGGAGTTTCAGCTTTAGCATCATTCCTTCCAAAGAAATCCCAGGGTTGATCTCCTTCAGAATGAACTGGTTGGATCTCCTTGCAGTCCAAGGGACTCTCAAGAGTCTTCTCCAACACCACAGTTCAGTTTGCTGAAACAGAAAGTGTACTCCCTCAGAGCTGAATATATATATAACCTAGAAAATATACTTTCATAGCTTCTGATGACTTCTAAAGAAGGGGACTCCACGACTTTCATCTCCAATCTGCTGTGGACACCCTTCTACTTTCCTCCTCAACTTCCCTCCATGAAATCTCTTCCCTAGGTTATAAAAAACTCCTTGGGCTTCTGGTTCAGGCAAGATGACATTTATCTTGGTGGCCACTCCTTTGTTTGTTCTGGAAATAAGAAGAGACCACTAAAGGGGACCTTGTATATTTGGCAAGAAGAAGGTGAGCTAGTTTAGGGCCTGAAGAATGGAAGAGCAACTCAGCAGCACCTAAGAGAAGGCAAGCCAGGCCCCGCATTCCTGACCTCCAGCCCAGATCAGGAGGCAGCCTGAGTAGGGCTGTTCCTCCCAAGGAACAAATGTGGAGGAACACCAGGCAGTGGTTTAGCTGCTAGGCTGTGCCTGACTCTTAAGGACCCTATGGACTGTAGCCCACCAGGTTCCTCTGTCCATGGAATTCCCCAGGCAAGAATACAGATTCCCATGTCCTCCTCCAGAGGATCTTCCCAACTCAGGGATTGATCCGGGTCTTCAAAGGCAAGTGGATTCCTTACTGTCTGAGGCATCAGGAAAGCCCAAGAAACTCAGTAATCACATGGATATTTGGAAAAGAAAAGGATAAAAACTGATGTTAATATTAGATAAAGTAGACTTTAGAGCAAAGAAAATATCTACAAACAAAGGAATACAAGGACTTTACATAAGTGAAACAGAGTCAATTCAGCAGGAATTCGTAAGAATCTTAAATATGTATACACCAAACAACACAACCTCAAAATACTTGAAGCAAAAATAGATACATCATCTGAATGAGACTGAAACTGTGACATAAATCTTTTGAAAAAGAAATCATCAATCCAAGATAGTTTGACCAGAGAATTCTAATAAATAATTCACAAAGTAAGATCAATTTGATATAATATCTTCAAGAAAGTGAAAGAGTAGGAAACCATTCCCAACAAATGAGATGGGGCTAATATTGATCTATATCAAAATCAGACAAAGGCAGTACAGAAAGAAGTTTCAGACTAACGTCTCTCACAAATTTGGAATTAAAAGTTTTCACTCTCACACATACAAATCAACCAAATGAATTCAACAATGCATAAAAACATCTCTTGATAGTTTCTGGTCCCTTCCTAAGTCTGATCACATTACCTGTCTCTTCAAAGGCTTTAAGTGAATCAAGGATACAGTCAGTTAGAGTCCCAGTAATAATATTTTGATACCAGAAATACAGTGACAAATACTCAAGTCTAGGTCAAATCAGAAACTGACTTCTCCCATGAAAGTTAATCCTACCCAGGCATGCTAAATGTCTAGCAAAATTAACTACAACCAGAATCATAAGATAAAGAAAACATAGCTACTATATAGAATTGATGGGTGTGTTTGATATTCTTTATATGTCCCTCAGGAACCCTGTTGATCATTTTCTATTATGCTATGAACCTTTGGAGGCTGAGAAGACCAGACTTTATCCCTCTAGCACTCCTTGCATCTGACTTCTCATTGAATTTGGTCAGGGGTGGACAAAAGAGATTGGTGAGTCAGTGCAGAAAGAGATCAGTGGATTGATTCTTTCCTCTGACTCCTTTCTTGCTGGGAAGTGGCCAAGTTTCTCCACTGAAGCCCAGAGCTCTGGTCAGAGGCCCTCGCTTTTAGCTGGAGCTATGTACAAGACTCTTTAGAGACTGCAATATCCATTCTCTACCTTTGCTCTGTTGGCCTATAAGTGTTCGTGCATCCATGTTCTTGCCTGTCTCAAAGAGTTTTGCTTTTCCTTTTAAGCTATCCTTAGTTCTGATACGGCTTCCAAATCCTTACAGTTCCTTGTATGTTAGTCGCTCAAGCATGTCTGATGTTTTGTGATCCCCAGGGACTGTAGCCTACAAGGCTTCTCTGTCCAAAGGTTTCTGCAGACAAGGATGCTAGAGTGGGTAACCATTCCCTTCTGCATGGATCTTCCCTGCCCCAGGGGTGTAACCCAGGTCTCCCACATTGCAGGCCACCAGGGAATCCAGTTTGCTTTATATTCCTTACCTGTGTAAATCATCTTGATTTCTGACAATGATAGGGGTGGCTATGGAGCTGCTAGATAAAGATGGTCCCTCAAAGACTAATGCTAAACTGCTTACAACAGCAGGGGGACATCTTTTCTCCTGACTCCAAAATCATAAATACAAGAACATGTCACAGGTCGTGTAAAAATAGGTGCTGAGAAATCAGTGATTTAAGAATGACTTTGGTCAAAGTGCACAATCTTTAAGCTGTAAGATGATGAATAAGGTCTCAGGATCTAATGTGTAACCAGGTGACTATGGTGTGTAATGTGCTATTGACATTTGCAGGGCTTCCCAGGTGGTGTTAATGGTAAAGACCCCTCCTGCCAGTGCAGGATTCATAAGAGACACGGGTTGAATCCCTGGATACTTTGGTCAAAGTGCACAATCTTTAAGCTGTAAGATGATGAATAAGGTCTCAGGATCTAATGTGTAACCAGGTGACTATGGTGTGTAATGTGCTATTGACATTTGCAGGGCTTCCCAGGTGGTGTTAATGGTAAAGACCCCTCCTGCCAGTGCAGGATTCATAAGAGACACGGGTTGAATCCCTGGATCAGGAAGATCCCCTGGAGGAAGGCATGGCAACCCACTCTAGTATTCTTTCCTGGAGAATCCCCATGGACAGAGGAGCCTGGCAGCCTATATAGTCCATGGGGTCACAAAGCGTTGGACATGATTGAAGTCAGTTAGCACACATATAAGAGAGTTAAACATAAAGGCTGTTACCAAAAAGATCTTGAAAGGTAAATATGTGTGGTGATATTAATAGATAATTAAATAAATGAACAAATCCATTAATCATATATACCTATTTAAATTATAATGTATACTTTAAATATCTTGCCATTTTATCTGGAAATCATATTTTAAAAAACTGAAAAAAGGCAGCCCAACAGGCTCCCCCATCCCTGGGACTCTCCAGACAAGAACACTGGAGTGGGTTGCCATTTCCTTCTCCAATGCATGAAAGTGAAAAGTGAAAGTGAAGTCACTCAGTCCTGTCCTAGTCTTAGCAACCCCATGGACTGCAGCCTACCAGGCTCCTCCACCCATGGAATTTTCCAGGCAAGAGTAGTAGAGTGGGCTGCCATTGGAGTTGTTTCTCAGCTGTGGTCTCTGATGATGACAGATATAAATACTTAAAGGTGAGCCTGCAAATAAAATATTCTTACATTGTACAAAAACACCTAGTCTCTCTTGGAAGGTACAAAAGAAATTCCCTACCTCCTTGATGAATTGTTACCTACTTTTCCCAGATGAAGTACCATCTTCCTCCTTATGGCTTTTTAATATCACCCTCACAATTTTTATCTCACTGACTACATTCTGACCTATATTATAGTTAATTATATGAAAAACACCAATATCCAATTCTTTAATTCAGTTCCATTTGGTCTATGGAATTATGCCAACTGCCCTGAAGTTACTATTTATTGCATATCAAACATGGCAGAAACTGGCCAGCCATTTGTTCTTTCTGGGGTAAATATTATAATTAAAGCAAATACCCAGCCTCTAGTATTTTGGACAAAATGACAACTGGACAAAATCTTAACTGCTGTTCTGGATATAAGTTCCTTTTGTGTTGATTTTTTTCTTTTGGAGTACTTGCATTCTAGATAGCATTCAGGTAAATAGAAATGGGACTGATACGTTAGCTGGAAAAAACCCCACTGTTGCAGGAGTCAAAAGTAGACAAATCAGGCATCTTCTGTATAGTCGAGACCCATTTATTAGGAGCTGGCAGCTCAGACAGTAAAGAGTCCCCCTGCATACAGGAGACCTGGGTTCCATCCCTGGTCAGGAAGATCCCTGGAAGAGGGCATGTCAAAGCACTCCAGTATTCTTGCCGAGAGAATCTCCATGGACAGAGGAGCCTGTCAGGCTGCAGTCCAGGGGTCGTCAGTCCAGGGGGTTGTTAAGTGTTGGACACGACTGAGCAACTACGCACAGCAAACTTCTCAAGGTGACATCCTGACATTTAGGAACAGTTTCTCTCACTAGTGTGCTTAACTACAACTCCTGCTTTTCAGTGGAAAATCGAAGATAAAAGTAATATTCCATAACAGTCAAGTAATTATTTCTATCAAGGTATTTTCTGAAAGCTAAGCTAGAGAAATACACTGTGGGATAGTGCAGATAATGAGAAGTATAAGAGATCCAAACAGGAAAGCTGCACAACAAAGCAATAATTTTTTCGGGAAAAAGAATAAACCTCAGTTTGGAATCATGTTTTATACAGAGATTTGCATAATCTTTGGAAATGTAAAGGATTTTCTACTCTAATTTTCCTTTTCCAGTTTAGAAAACCAAGCACTAAGGAATTGAAGATAAGTTTTCCAAGTCAAAGAGCATTTAAGTTAGAATTCTGATGAGAGCCCAGTGATGGGCCTTAGGGTCCAGTTGATTCATCTTTAGGCTGAAGGGCTGGTGATTGGGGTACCAGTAATGGTGCTGTCTTCAGGCTGAATTGCTTTTATTTTGGGAAACCTCTATCTTTGCTCTTAACACCCTCAACTGATCGCATAAAATCCACAATCTATTGGTTTAACTATTAATTACCTCTAAGAAAATATGTTCTCAAGTGAGCATGTCAAAGAACTACAAATTTGAAAGCAAATGTACAATTCTATGGAATATGTCACCATGTGCCTCAGAAATTGAATATCTATGCTACCTGTTCCACACGTATCACCTTGGAAGGGAAAACAAGATTGACACTTTTTTTTTCCCCATTTAATCACATTCAGTGTTTTAGTGCACGCAGGCTGCTGTTACAGAATGCCAGAGGCTGGGCAGTTTATAAACCACGTTATTTGTCACAGTTCTGGAGGGGAGACATCCAAGATCAGGGTGCCAGCATGGTTGAGTGAGTGAGGGCCTCTTTCAGGACATATCCCTAAATAGAAGGGATGAGCAAGTATTTCAGGCCTCTTTCACAAGAGTCCTAATCCCATTCATGTGGGCTCTGCCTCATGACCTAATCATTTTCCAATGGTCCCAGTTCCTAAAATCATTACTATGGGGATTAGGTTTTCAACATATGAATTTTTGGGAGACCACAAGCATTTAGACCATGGCACCATCCTAATCCCATTCATGTGGGCTCTGCCTCATGACCTAATCATTTTCCAATGGTCCCAGTTCCTAAAATCATTACTATGGGGATTAGGTTTTCAACATATGAATTTTTGGGAGACCACAAGCATTTAGACCATGGCACCCAATGAGGAGACTGACTTGTCTAAGGTAACCCAATGCCTCATCCATACTGAATGCTCTGTGGTGCTGATAGGAAGCCAAGGACTAAGGAAGCTGAATCACAACCAGCCGTCCCAGCTGGAGGGTCTGAGATGGCAAACTCCTTGATGGATTTCACAACAATATAAGAGTGTTTCCAGGGTCTTCCTTGGATATCAGTCATTGAGCAATCCCCCTGCCCCTCTTATACATGTCCTATTTGAAATATGAGTTAATTACTGAGTTCTTAGACAAAGTACCTGTTGACCAACATGGAAACATCACGACTATGTCTATGAAGAAAAGGGCCTTTGACAGATACAAATTTCAGTGTGGAAAGTCCTCAAGACTGTACTCACTTCAGATAGCAATTACAAGTTTGGGGATCTCCCAAGACCATTTTGGGGTTCCATAATCAGCTAGGACTCCAAAAGTTCACTGAAAGCTGTTATACATAAGGATATGGTTTATTCCAGATCTTTGATTTATTTTAATTCATTTTTTATTTTTAGTGCAGTATAATTGAATTGCANCTTGAGAGTCCCTAGGACTGCAAGGAGATCCAACCAGTCCATTCGAAAGGAGATCAGTCCTGGGTGTTCTTTGGAAGGACTGATGCTAAAGCTGAAACTCCAATACTTTGGCCACCTCATTTGAAGAGTTGACTCATTGGAAAAGACTCTGATGCTGGGAAGGATTGGGGCCAGGAGGAGCAGTGGACGACAGAGGATGAGATGGCTGTATGGCATCACCAACTCGATGGACGTGAGTTTGAGTGAACTCTGGGCGTTGCTGATAGACAGGGAGGCCTGGCGTGCAGCAATTCATGGGGTCGCAAAGAGTCGGACGTGACTGTGACTGAACTGAACTGAACTGATGGGTCCAATTGACATGATTTTAGCTTTTTTGATATTGAGTTTTAAGCTGACTTTTTCATTCTCCTCGGTCACCCTCATCAGAGGCTCTTTAGTTCCTCTTCGCTTTCTGACATTAGTGTTGTATCACTCACATATCTGAGGTTGTTGATATTTCTCCCAGCAATCTTGATTCCTGCTTTTAGGGCTCATCCAGTCAAGCAATTCACATGATATGCTCTGCATATATGTTAAATCAACAGGGTGACCATATTTAGCCTTGCAGGACTCCTTCACTAATTTTGAACCAGTTTATTGTTCCTTCTCTGCTTCTAACTGCTGCTTTTTGAACCGCATACAGGTTTCTCATAAGATGGGTAAGGTTGGTCAGGTATGCCCATCTCCTTAAGAACTTTCCACTTTGTTGTGATCCACACATTTTGCTGAGGTCAATGAAGCAGATGTTTTTCTGGAGTTGCCTTGCTTTCTCTGTGTGGCAACAAATGTTGCCAATTTGATCTCTGGTTTCTCTGACTTTTCTAAACACAGCTTGAACATCTGGAATTTCTGGGTTCACATAATGCTAAAGCCCTGCCTGGAGAATTTTGAGCATAACCTTATTAGCATGTGAGATGATTAGTAGTGGCTTGAACATTCTTAAGAAGTACTGCCCTTCTTGGGAATTGGGACGAGGATTGACCTCTTCCTGTCCTCTGGCCACTGTTGGCTTTTCCAAATTTTCTGACACATTGAGTGGAGCACTTTATTAGCATCATCTTTGAGAATTTTAAATAGCTTTGCTGCATTCTATCATCTCCACTAGCTTTATGGGCAGCAGTGCTTCTTAAGACCCACTTGACTTCACATTCTAGATGTCTGGCTCAGAGTGAGAAACTAGACCATTGTGATTATCTGGGTTATTAAGATATGTTTTTTTATATAGTTCTTCTGTGTACTTTTCCCATCTCTTCTTGGTCTATCCTGCTTTATGAAATCTCAAAATACCAAAGAATCAAAGTGATCTTGAGAAAGAAGAACAAAGTTTGAGACTATGGTTGCTGATTTCAAATATATTAGAAAGCTATAGTAATCAAAACAGAATGATTTGCTTCTGGCTCGAAAACAGACACATAGATCAATAGAGTACAACAACGAAGACAGAAAGAAATGCACACCCATATATTGTTGGTTAGCTTATGAAAAAGGAGCTGAGAATATCCAGTGGGGAAAGTACAAACTTTTCAGAAATGCCCTGGGAAAACTGGAGAGTCCTATGAAAAAATGAAACTGTACCCTTGTCTTTTAACATACACAAAAATCAACTAAAAAGGGATTCAAAAGTTGAACATAAGACTTTAAGTGATTAAACCCCTAGAAGAAGATATTGAAGTAATCTTCTTGCCATCAGTCTTTGCAACAAGGTTTTGTGTTTCACACCAAAAGCAAAGGCAACAACGGCCAAAACAAACATATGAAATCCAATCAAACTCCAAAGAAAGGAACATCAAGAAAATCAAGTGATTAAACCCCTAGAAGAAGATATTGAAGTAATCTTCTTGCCATCAGTCTTTGCAACAAGGTTTTGTGTTTCACACCAAAAGCAAAGGCAACAACGGCCAAAACAAACATGTGAAATCCAATCAAACTCCAAAGAAAGGAACATCAAGAAAATCAAATGGCAATTTACAGATTGACAGAAGACATTTCCAAATCATATATTTGATAAGGGCTTAATAACCAAAAATACATGAGACATACAACTCAAGGGCAAAAAACACCAAATTATTCAAATTTTTAATGGAGTGTAAGAAAAATAAGAGTCTCAATAAATCTGAAAATTAGACTGTAGATGAGAGACACAGCAAGGATTTCCTTCTAGAACAATAAAAGCCTGTGCCTTCCTGGCATTGCTTTCTTCATCTTCACTCACTTGTTTGACAATTACAGTTCAATGTGTATGTTCTTCAGTCAATAGCAATCACCTCACAGTGAGCTATAATATATACTAAGAACAGCCCCACTGGGAAAAAGATCCTAATATTTGCATATTTACTAATGAGGCATATCCAAAGGAAGGTAATTTCCAGAGTTTACCACACCATTGTTTTCTATCTTTCATTTCAAAATTGAGCTACCTGGTAAGGAAAATGAGTTAAGAGACTTCAATAATACATAGATAGAAAATCATTTTAAATGGGAGAATTAATGGATTATAATTTGGGGGTAATTTATTACTACTGTTGTAACTGTAGTCCTTTTGTTTCTCTACTGCATCCATTAATAATTTATTATAAATATTAATATCAACACAGGGACTGCTGCTGCTGCTGCTGCTAAGTCGCTTCAGTTGTGTCCGACTCTGTGCAACCCCATAGACAGCAGCCCACCAGGCTCCTCTTTCCCTGGGATTCTCCAGGAAAGAACACTTGAGTGGGTTGCCATTTCCTTCTCCAACGCATGAAAGTGAAAAGTGAAAGTGAAGTCACTCAGTCGTGTCTGACCCTCAGGGACCTCATGGACTACAGCCTACCAGGCTCCTCCACCCATGGGATTTTCTAGGTAAGAGTGGGTGGCCATTGCCTACTAAAGTTATAGTGAATAGAGAAAGACATATAATATATTAGGCAAGAAGTGAAAGTATGGGAAGTCAGTGATGCTAGTAAAGGGCAGTATTGCCTTGAGAGGAAGGAAGTTTCTCAAAGTCTCTTGAAACACAAAGATCGAGCCAGATGTGAGGAAGTAGCCTAATTTGTAAACCAGAAACTCTACCAGAAGAAATTTAAGTTCATAAAACATTATGATGCTAAAACCCAAAATGTAGACAGAGCATAGGGTAGGGTTGGGTATATAGACATTCAAAATTCTCCATTGCTGAGTGCATCAGGCAATCAAGGACCACCCTCACTGAAGTCTTTATTGCTCAACCTACAGGTACCAGCATCGAGAAAGAGCACTACTCCACAGGCAGTAGAACCCTACTTTTATGGCCTCCTGGTTTTCCTTAAGAAGCATCCCATGCAGCAGATTTCCTCCATCCCATCCCATCAGGCTGACTCCCCACGGTCAACAGGAGTCCTCACCCTGGGATCATTCTGCAAACCCATGGCTCCAGCTCCCAGCTTCCGTGGACACCAGGGGACTTACGACCCTGTCCGAGGTATGAAAGGCTGCAGCATGGCTTGTCTATGTGGTTCTCACTCTGTTCAGACTGTCACAGATTAGTGAGTTCACTCCCCAACGGCTTCAAATGCCTCCCCTGTCCCAGAGGATGGCCATGGATGCAGGGATCTCTCCCCTGAGATTTAGCTCCCTCATCCCCAGGTGCAGGCTGGTCCCCTTGCTCTCCTCCTTCTTTCCCCTTCCTCCTTGTCCCTTCTTTCCTTCATCCTACCAAGTTCTGTATGGATCCGGATATTCCTTCTCAGAATTCAGGGTATCCTGCCAGCATTCACTTGGTCTTCTTTGAGAACTGCTGCATCTTTAGACGTTCTTGATGCATCCATGTAGAGAGGTATACCCCACTTTCACCTACCGCTCCGTCATCTTGTCCACCCCCGTTTGTGCATGTATTAGAAATAAGTTTCCCTTTCTATTAAGTAACATTGCCATCACCACACATGTTTATCTTTTGCTTCATGAGGAGAACACAGGTAAGCTCCACTCTCTTCAGTTCAGTCGGTCATTCAGTCGTGTCCCACTCTGTGTGACCCCAGGGACTGCAGCATGCCAGGCTTCCCTGTACATCCCCGACTCCCAGAGCTTGTTCAGTCTCATGATTAGATCATGAAGCTCAAACTTAGATCCTCACCTTATTAATTTTTTATACATGAAAATATGTAACCTTTAAAAATCTCTCCCTATTTTTGCTACCCTCCAGCCTTTGGCAATCATTTTTCTATTCTGATTTCCTTTTTTTTTTTTTGAAACTCCTTATAGTTGAGATTATATGGCATTTGTCTTTCTCTGACTAAGTTTACTTAGTGTAATGCCCTGCAGTTTCATTCATGTTGCCACATGGAAGGATTTCTTTCTAATTAAAATGGCTAAATAATATTTACCCTTATAGGTCACGTCACATTGTTTTAATCCATTCACCTGTTGAAAGATACTCAGGTTGTGCCTATACCAAGGCTACTGTGAATAATGCTGCAATGTACATGGGAATACAGATCTCTCTTTGAGACAATGATTTCATTTCCTTTGACTATATATCCAGAATTTGACATATATCCAGTGGGATAATGGATCACATAAACGTTCTCTTTTAAATTTCTTGAATAACCTCCACAGTGTGTTTCCATGGGAGTTGCACTGGTATACATCCCTACCAACAGTGCATAAGCACTCCTTTTTCTCCTTATCCTCAATAACATTTGTCATTTCTTACATTTTTGCTACTAGACATTCAAACAGGTAAATGGTGATATCTCTTGTGTTTTGATCTGCATTTCCTGTGATTATTAGTGATGCTGAGCATCTTGTCATATACCTTCTAATAGTTTATATGTCTTATTTGTGGGAAAATGTCTATTCTTTAAAGAAGTAGCATACATTATGTTTACTATATTCCAATATATGAAACTCAGTTGCCTAGCTATTTATCAACATCAAACCATCAGAAAGTGGAATAAAGAAAACAGTTCCATTTACTATTGCATCAGAAAAAGATAAAACACTTATAAACAAACTTAGGAAGTTGTTGAAAGATTTTATGCAAAACCTTTAAGACATTGATAAGAGAAATTTTAAAAGAGTTAAAGATATGTAAAGTTAGGTTGTCTAGTCAATGTGTTTCTTGAGGTAGGATTTGTATTACTATAAACTTCCCTCTTAGAACTGCTTTTGTTGCATCCTATAGGTTTTAGATCATCATGTTTTCATAGTTTTTTGTTTCTAGGAATGTTTTGATTTTCCTTATTTCTATAGTAATCTCTTCATTATTTAGAAATGTGTTTTTTAATCAACATGTGTTTGTGTTCTTTATAGTTTTTTTTTTTTTTTCCTATAATCAATATCTAGTATGAGAGTACTCTTGCCTGAAAAATCCCTTGGATGTAGGAGCCTGTTAGGCTGCAGTCCATGGGGTTGCCAAGAGTCGGACACGACTGAGCGACATCACTTTCACTTTTCACTTTCATGCATTGGAGAAGGAAATGGCAACCCACTCCAGTGTTCTTGCCTGGAGAATCCCAGGGACAGAGGAGCCTGGTGGGCTGCCGCCTATGGGGCCGCACAGAGTCGGACACGACTGAAGCAACTTAGCAACAGTAGCAGTATCATAGTGTTGTGGTCAGAGAAAATTCTTGATATAATTTCAATTTCCTTAAATTTACTGAGGTTTGTTGTGACTCAAGAAGAGGTGAATGTTCCGTGTGCACTTGAGAAAAGAGTGTATTCTTCTGCATTTGGATGGAATGTGCTGAAGATATCAATTAGGTCTGTTTGCTCTAATATTTCCTTTTGGGCTTATGTTTCTTTATTAATTTTCTATTTTGATCACCTGTCCATTGGCATAGGTGTGGTGTTAACATGCCTACTTTTATTGTGTTACTGTCAATTTCTCCTTTTTTGTCAGTTAGTGTTTACCTTATGTATTGAGATGCTCCTATGTAGGGTACATAAATAGTTAAAATTGTTATGTCTTTTTCTTGGACTGATCCCTTGATCATTTGGCAGTGTCCTTCTTAATCTCTTATAATAGTTTTGATTTTAAGATCTATTTTTTCTGATACGAGAATTGCCAATCTCACAATCTTTTGATTTCCACTTGCATGGAATATCTTTTTCCATCCTCTCACTTTCATCTGTATGTGTCTCTAGGACTGAAGTGGATCTCTTGCAGACAGCATATATATGGGTCTTGTTTTTGTATACATTCAGCCAGTCTGTGTCTTTTGGTAAGAATGGGAGAAAATAATAGCAAAACAACAACTGAAAAAGGATTGCTTCCTAAAATACAAGCATCTAAAACAACTCAGTCATCAAAAGCAAAGGCAAGAACAAACTAGCAAGACCACATCAAACTCAAATCCTTCTGCATAGTAAAAGAAGGCATCAATAAAATGAAATGGCAACCTATGGAATGAAAAAAATATATATTTGCAAATCACCTATTTGGTAAGGGCTTCATATCCAAGTATATATAAGAGACACTGTAAGTTTTTCCTTCCAGAACAAAAGCCTGTGTCTTCCTGGCATTGCATTCTTTGTCTCCAATCACCTGTTTGGTGATTGCAGTTCACAGTATATATCCTTCATTCAATAGCTATCACCCTACACTGAACTATATGTGCTGAGAATAGCCTTATTAACTATAACAAACTAATAATTACATACTTAATCTTGATGCATGTAAAATCCAAGGTGATTTTCAGAATTTTCTGCTCCATTGTTTTCTACATCCCATTTCAAAATGGAAACACCTAGTATGGAAAAATGAGTAGGGGACCTCAATAATACATGGATAGAAAGTCAATTAAAACTGGGCACATTACTGGATTATATTTGGGGGGAATGTATTATTACTAATACTATTACAATTTTATTCCCTTTAATTCTCTGCTATACTAGTGGATATTTTTTAAAATAGTAATACCAACATAGAGGCACATAGTACTCACGTTACAGTAGATTGAGAAAGACAAAGCTTATGAGGCAGGAAGTGAAATCACAGAAAATTATGAATAGTAACAAAACAAGGGGAAGCACTGCCTAGAAAAAGCAGAGTTCTCTAATTTTCTGGAGACAACACGAGCAAGCAAGATGTGAGCCAACCAGCTTAAACTGTGTATCAGAAACTGCACCAGAAGGAAAATGAAGTTCATAAAAATATGCTGATGCTAAATGCCAAAATCCAGACAGTAAGAGACTAGCGTAGGGTTTATGTAGATGCTGAAAACTACGCAGAGAGGTAGACATGGAAGCAAATACATGAATGAGCATCAGAAAAATCAAAGCGCAAAAGGGTCTGAAAAATAAATCGTAAAGGGACTTGGTAATCTGATCAAAAGGATAAGAGAATCAAATTAGAAAACCAAAATATAAAGATTTGTGCACGTGATAGACCCAGAGAATGCTCAGCAGAGAAAATTTCGGCCTTAGTGACCAGCAAACAGAAGCCTCCAGCATCAGGAACAAAAACCCTGGGCAGGACTCAAGACTGGGCTTTTGGGAACAGGCTCAGTTTCAAAGTTTGGGCACTATACCACCTAAAAGCGAACACAGACAAGGATCATAGCTTGCTATGACACTGAATCAAGACAGTAGCATTTGTTAGTTTACTTTTCTCATTCAACTATAACATTAATGAATCACTAATCAATGATAATTGACACCATGAGTTTCCAGTCAGATCCTCTTTAGTCATACAATGGATATGTGAACCTGTTATATGATCCTCAATAACAGTTTTTATAATTGAAATTATTGATGTTTAATTGAAGGGGACTTGCTTTACAATACTGTACTGCTTTCGGCCGAACATCAGCATGGAGCAGCCATAGGTATACCTATGTCTCCTGCTCTTGAACCTCCTTGCCACCTTCCTTCCCAGCCCAACCCTCGAAGCTGTTACAGAAAAATATGGAAGCCTTCACAAATTTGTGTGTCATCCTTGGGCAGGGGCCATGCTAATCTTCTCAGTATTATTCCAATTTTTAAATATATGTGCTGCCAAAGCAAATACATGAATAAGAATTGGCGGAATGTCATGGAAACATGTGTAATATCATATAAGAAACAAATCGCCAGTCCAGGTTCGATACAGGATCCTTAGGCTGGTGCACTGGGATGACCCGGAGGGATGATACGGTGAGGGAGGTGGGAGGGGGGTTCAGGATGGGGAATACATGTACACCCGTGCAGATTCATGGTGATGTGTGGCAGAACCAATACAATACTGTAAAGTAATTAGCCTCCAATTAAAATAAGTAAATTTAAATTAAAAATAAATATTTGAGATAAAATATTAAAAAACAATTTAACAGAAAAAATCATGTAGTTAGTCATCTACCAATAAATGATCAATTACATTAGGAATTAGGGTATTCTGCTATATTTACTGCCTCTTATAAAATTGAATTTATAAGGTCCAAAGTTTCATGAAGGAAGTAAGCATATATTTATGCATAGCACATGGATACATGCACCGAAATACATGCACACAAATACGTTTATGTTATATAAGCTATTATCCTCCTTGCCTGTCACAATAAAGTCTTTAGTTGATGAGAGAGATAGTCCCAAATTTCTCCAACTTATATGTCTCCTTTTTGAGAACTACTTCTATTATTTTCATCACCTAATTTTAGATAACCATTTTATTCATAGGTACCATGCCCCTTTAAAATACTAAGAGCAGAGAAAACCTAGTATATGCTGATATCTTATCCTTAATTACATTACCATTCTTCTGGTAAACATGAAAAAGAATGATGTTCAGATCTCATTCAGGAGGATAAAATCTCTATTTTATCAGTTCTCTTGTACAAACTCAATTCTTGCTCACTTCAGTCTTAAATTCTGCTTACTTACAAAGGACGCACAGGAAAAGTAATAATAAAATCATGCTAGCAAGAGTCTATGATTTTATGCTTCTGTTGGCCAAAGGTAGGGCCAGGAATAATTTCTGAAATATTACAATACATCACGGAAGCATGACGGTCTAGTTCTACTATCAGAGGAGATGCTTGGAGATGGTTCAAAACCTAAGCTCCATGGGTTGTCAGGATGTACTCCCGACCACACAAGTAAATTTTGTCCCTAAAAAGTCAAAGTCAGGAATTTGCAGGCCTTGTTTGCGGAGCCAATGACGTTGTCTTGGGTGCTGACCAGGTAATATTCTTGTATTACCATTTGGAGATTTATTTGCTATTTTCTCAAAGAAACAAATGGAATGAGAGGATTAAAGATGCCTAAAAGTAGAAGAGCTGTCAAGGTGCCTAGAAGAAAGGCTAGCCAGGAGAACCAGGCCCCCACACTGATAATTGTCAGAGACTGTAACAGTGAGTGTTTTATAGACATAGCAGAACACATGGATAAACCAATGTTCTAGGGTCACTTTGTTTTGCAGTCAAAGACAAAATGTTTTTCTCTTTAAGCAGAGTCATCACAGCTCCTGATGTGGTCCTGGTTTCACACATGCAGACCGAGGGCCACAGGCATGTGTGATGTGACATCAGGAAGTGAACAGATGAGTGTATTGGTGCCCAGTCACCTCCATCTGCTAATAATGGACCTGGGGAAAATCTTGCCCTCTCCAAGTCATCACATCTTCATTAACATAACTTGATGATCATAGTGAAGATTAAGGCTATCTCACAGGGTTCCTGTGAAACACAAATTTTAAGATGTTTTAAAGCTTTTGGGAAAGTATCAAAGACATGCATGGGGTTACTAAGGTGAGTGAGCAGATCCAAGATACAGTATCCTTTTTCTCTGAGTATTCTCTCTGTACTCAATAATAGTGATCAGTCAGTCACGTGTTTACTATTACCCTAGTGTGATGGTATACCACACAGATAAATTGCACTCTTCTTGTCATTTCAGTGTCTAAAATTGAAGCATTAGTCGATGCAGAGTAAAAAGTTGCAAACTCCTAGAGGGCCTCGCTGCTCAGAGACTGGAGAGTCCCAACATTAAACTGTCTTAAAAGAATGGCCCCAACACTCTGGCTCAGAATTAAGTTCCAAATGTTTGCAGAGCACAGAAGTACTTCTGGAGCAATTCAAAAATACAGGGAGTAACCTACTTCTCCAACTATCTATCTGTGCAAATATCATCATCCATCTAAATTTACACAGAAGGCTCTCCTTCTTCCCCACCCCAGCTTCTACAGCAACAACTCCTGCTCAGAGCAACAGGGAAAGAGAAGGCTTCCTTCCACAGGATGGACTTGATAACCTCAGGTGACGAGATCATCTCAGAATGGCTCATGGTTTTATTTAAACAGGGTCCTGCCTGCTGCTGCTGCTGGTCATGTCAAATCTGCTCCTGTGTCAAGGCAACCCATGCCCGTCCTGTGGTCCTGACGTGTTTGACACCTCCCTGAAATCCGTTACAGACTTGTTTATCGATGCCACCTGGCTGTCCCACGACTTCCATAACGTTTCCGCAGTAATGTTCAAGGAGTTTGTAAGTACTATGGTAGTGGTGGTTTAGTTGCTAAATTATGTCCGACTCTTGCGATGCCATGAACTGTAGCCCGCCAGGCTCCCAGAAGGAAACTTCGCCTAAGTGACGGGGCTATACTATTCTTTAAATAAGAAGGCTGCAAAAACACACTCTCTCGGTCAAAGAAGCTGTCAGTTCATAAGATGTGGAAATCGAAGAAAGGATCTGTTTTGTGAAATCTCAAAGTTTCCTAAGAAGTGCAATGCATTTTTCAATTTCCTTTCATTCATTTTCTTTTTTAAATAAGCAAAATAAGTGATTTTGTATTTGTCAGCTAGGAATGCCATAAAAGAATACAATAGACTCAGTGGAATAAACAACAGAAATGTATTTCCTCACAGTCCGGGGGCTAGAAGTCCAAGATCAGGGCACCAGCAAGGGGAGGTTCTGGTAAGGACTCTTCCTTCCCAGGCTGGCTTCTCCGTGAGTCCTCACACAGGGTGGGGGGTGGGGAAGAGAGAGAGAGGAAAAGACACAGAGACACAGAGACACAGAGAGAATTCGCTGGTGCTTCGCTTCATGAAGACACTAAACCTATTGGATGAGTGTTCCACCCTAAGAGCTCATTTACCATTAATGGGCTTCACTGGTGGCTCAGATGGTAAAGAATCTGCCTGCAATGTGAGAGACTTGGGTTCTATCCCTGGGTCTGGAAGATTCCCTGGAGAGGGGAATGGAAAGCCACTCCAGTATTCTTGCCTGAGAAATCCCATGGACAGAGGAATCTGGTGGGCTATAGACTTTGGGATCCCAAAAAGTCAGAATCCTTTTCAAAACACAGTATTTTGGCAGTTAGGTCTCTAACACATGAATTTGAAGAATACACATTCAGTCCACTATAGTCCCTGAAACAAAGCACTTTTAGGCGGCTCTTGGGAAAGGAAGCATATTGATTTTCTGGTCCTTCAAGGTCTCTATGGGCTTTCTTCTCCAGGCTCAGAGTAAATAGCCAATAAATGAGAACTGCTCTGCAGTGAGAAGGCAATGGCAACCCACTCCAGTACTCTTACCTGGAAAATCCCATGGATTGAGGAGCCTCGTAGGCTGCAGTATATGGAGTCAGTCGATAAGAGTTGGACACGACTGAGTGACTTCATTTTCACTTTTCACTTTCATGCATTGGAGAAGGAAATGGCAACGCACTCCAGTGTTCTTGCCTGGAGAATGCCAGGGACGGGGGAGCCTGGTGGCTGCTGTCTATGGGGTCGCACAGAGTCAGACGCGACTGAAGCGACTTAACAGCAGCAGCAGCAGCTCTGCAGTGAACTGGGTGGATGGAACATGTGAAACAAAGCTGAATCCCGGTCACAAAAACGAATACTTGTAGTTTTTTAAAGCTACAAATTATTGTTTTAAGATTTGCAGTGAGTAGGTTTCGAGCTACAATAGAATTGTGTTTACAGTTGGAATGGGTGTTTACAATTGGAATGGGTGTTTACAATTACAATGGGTGTTTACAATTGGAAACAAGTATTCTTTTTCTGAGGAAGATATTTGAAAGTTGTGTGTTAATTCTTTTAGATCAATCAAGGAGCACACAGTAGAGCAGACAGCTAATAAAAAGCATTGCTAAAGGTTTCTATTAAATTCACGTAGTTCTTTTTACTCACTAGATTTTCTTTCATCCTCCATTTTGACGGTCCATTTTTTTTTTTTCCAACTCTTCCAAGTAAACCAGAGATTAAATGGTTAAATATAGGTGCATGCCTGCATTTTAAGTCACTTCAGTTGTGTCCAACTCTTTGCAATCCTACTGACTGTAGCCCACAGGCTCCTCTGTCCATGGGATTGGCCAGGCAAGAATACTGGAGTATGCTGCTGTACCCTCATGCAAGGAATGCTCCTCACCTAGGGATCAAACCTGAGTCTTGTTATATCTCCTGCGTTGGCTGGAATATTCTTTACCACTACCGTCCCCTGGGAAGGACCAAATATTGGTACATATGTACTATATTTGGTTCAAATAGTAAAATAATAATAATAATAAAACAGAGAAGGGAAAAGGTTAAATTTAGAAAAGTTATATGTAAAATCATTTTGATAGAGACAATGTATAGAAAAGTATAAAAAGAATGACTTTCAAATTTTGAGATGACCCACCATTAAAAAAAATTCATGTGTATCAAAGATGTTAATGTTCTGTTAATGGGTTCATCTACTGAATGCCCAACAACACTAACTAATTGCCTGATCTCTTTCAGAAAGAAAAATATGCCCAGGGCAAGCTGTACCATATCAATGCCGCCAGCAGCTGCCACACCAATTCCTTCCATTGTCCCGAAGAAAGAGATAAAGCCCACCAGCTGAGCGTGAGTCTTTCTCCTGGGTTTGTCACCATTTCAGATGAGACAGTATGTAGGTTACCAGACTTCAGATCATTAGAGGTTATGATAACTGTACATGCAGAAAAAGGTGGAGGAACCATAAGCAATTGAAGAGAAATTATATTATGCAGTTCATGAAGCATGAGCAAAATCAAGGGATGACTAAAGATTTGTAGTAGCAAGATAAATAACAGATCTATAAATTGTCCATGCAGACAACTTTAGTTCAACCAATACATTAGACTCAGGATTGCAGCTATTATTCTGTATGGAAAGAAGAAATGAATGGGAACTTCCATGTCTAAAATATAAGATTGCAAAATTCATGAATATGAAAGAAACACACCGCAGTTTTGAGTCCTCCCTGTTACTAGTGACTTCTACTTGGGAATCCTACACTGCACTACCCGAGCCCTCGCATCTGCCTTTCAAGGCTCTCCTGATTCTGCTTCTACTTCTCTGACACCTCCTTCATTCGTCATTCTCAATGACTCCTCTGTCACCTTTTATTCTTAATTTGTAAGTCTCCCCCACAATGGCCTATAAAACATTGCTTTGCTTCACATGGCCACAAAAATTGCCTCTGTTCTGAGGACAACACAGTTTACATATCAAGCCTCACTCATTTATTGCAGCTCCAAATTTTCACAGTTATAATCTCCCCTTTTTGATTTCCTGCATTATCGTCCCTCCTAAAATTATTTAAAATATTTTCACATGAATCCCCCCTTAAAATTCTATCTTCTCTCTCTACAACCTTCTTAATGATACCAGCATTGTGTTCCTCTGTTAAGCTCATTAATAATGAGGGTGAACAAGTAAAGGAAAAAGGACAAAGAGGAAGAAGAGGAGGGATTGTTCAATAAGCTTAAATTTAAAGTTTATTGAGAGTTACTACATGGCCTCACATTTTACTAAGCACTTTATGTGCATTACTATATTTAATCCTATTCAGTTCTCTGTTCTTTACCAGTAAGACAGTTCATGGCTGTAAAGAAATCAAGCATATTACCTAGAGATCTTCAGGCCCCGGGATTTTCAGGCTCAGTTCTGCTAGTAGTAGTGAACTAGGGGGGAAACCCTCCATTGTGACTCCCACTGATGCTGTTACTAAGACAACGCTGTGCCATTTTCTGCCCGGACACATGTCAACAAAACAGACTCTTCTGATGTCAGCAGGGGGCTGGTGTGGGGTCACCTGAGGAGAGGAGCCTGTTTAGGAATGCCATGTCTTCCTCCTTTTCTCTTTGTTGTAATACCATAAAACAATTACTGATCAAAAATCAATACATAGGACTCATCTGATTCATTAATACAAATGAATCACTGGGTATCAATGATGCGGGCACAAGTGGAATCCCTCTTTCCTGGGTCAGGCACTGCAGGCACGTATGACTTGCCATAAAATACTTAGATTCTCTCACGCAAATATACAAACACAAAAGAACTCACTGAGTGGTGGTAGAACTTCAGAGGAAAAAATAAAATTCTCCATGTTATAAATTTGAACACATCAGAAGAATCCGTCCCTAAAATAAACTAGATTTTTATATTTTAGCAAAGTGTGAACTAACAGCTTACATTTTATACTTTTGCAACTTTTACTACCTTCAAAAATCTTTGCATGCCCATAGGAATAACCAAAAGTTTTTTAGGTCAGCTGCTCTGAGCAAAGATCACATGTTACCAAAACCACTGAATTATGATTATTTTAATGAGACTGTTTCTTATGGTGGCTTAGAATGAAGACCTTAGTAAGTGGATACTCGTGTTACTGTACTCCTGGAATAAACCTCTGTATCATCTAGTCACGGAGCTGCCGACGATGCAAGAATTGTCAAAGGTTTTCCTATCAGGTGCCATGGAGATGGAGATCATGTCAGACAAACTTCAAGCATTCATAGAGAGTCATTTCAGGAAGGTGAGCATCCTGCAGAGGGCTTTCTTGCTTTGTTCATGAATGAAAGAGGTGACCTCTGTAATGTGTAAGGAGTTTGGAAATATCTCGTTTTGTAAGAAAAATATTCATGACTTCTATATGCTAGACTGCTACTACATAAAACAGGAGTCTAGTCATTCATGGTCATAGATTCTACTGTAAAGGAATCAGAATTTCACTGCAATTTTTGACATGGGCAGCCTTCCCTGCATTGCACACAATTCCACCAAAAGCTTGCCTCTTCCTGGGCACAGGTGGTTGAAATATTTTCAAGAGTAATAGTATTAGAGAACTGAATTTCCAAGATCAGCATTTTTCTTTAAAGTAACGCAGGACATATGCTATTGAAGTTCCACTTGCCTCCCCCTTGTTCTCCTCAAATCAACGGATGTGAGTGGGAAGGAAGAAAAGAGAAATTTAAAACTAAACTGGAGTTATGTATCTACTTTTTAGATTTCTAATAGTTTTCTCATAAGCTGGCTCCAAAATCCATATACAGAGAGTTTAATATTCATATGTCTTCCCCAAATCTTTACTTGATAATTAGAGGAAAAAAAAGATAAGCAAATACTAATAAAACACATAAGAAGTCATTATCATTTGGGTATTTAGATTATGGGTCCAGTCCTGCAGACAATGCACGATGCTGACAGTAGCTGGTCAGAACTCTCATCCCTGACGTCCAGCGATGAAGATAGGCGTCATTCTGAATTGTATAACCTGTTCCACTGCCTGTACAGGGATGCAGGTAAAGTAGACACGTACATCAAGATCCTGGCATGCCGAACCCGCAGAACGTGCTAAATCCACAGCCATCCTATCCAGCTCTGAGGTGGCCATAATGATCTATCCCATAGCAAACTTCCTTGAAATTTACAGCTTTTTAATGCATGCTCTGTAATGGGTCTCCTCTTAAAAAATAAACACAACTCTTTAGAGATGTCAAAAACTAAGAGGGAAATTTCTTAACACTTATCTTCCTTTAAGAGCAAATCAAAAGAAAATCCACTCCTACAATTGAGAGAATGAAGCGCCTATTAAAATTAGTCACAAATAGTAGAACCTGGCATTACAAAGAAGACCATTAAGAGATTATGTAAGAATCACAGCCAGCTATTCTGGGTCAAGTGATTAGAATCAAAGAATTAGACAGTTCTTCATGGTTCTGGTCATGCTACCAAGAAGACTGAATTCTCAGGATTCTTTATGAAAGCCAGCCACACACTGTCAGCCAACTATCACAGTGTTACACCAGACGAGATAAGTGCTTTGCACTTTTGTGTAAATAGCATGAGGTTTACTGAACTGTCTAAACATTGTTAGGATGCTGTCTTAGTCCTTCTGGGTTGTTATAACAAAATATCACAGGCTTAAAAACAATGGAAATGGATTTCCACAGCGTGGTCATGCAGGGTCCTTTCTGGTCACACACTTCTCACTGTATCGTCACACGGGGGAGGGTTCGGGAGCTCTGAGTGTCTCTTATATATAAAAGCACTCAACTCATTGAGGAGGCTCCATCCTTATAACTCCATCACCTCAAAAGGCCCCAGCTATGGATGCCATAACCATGGGAATCAGGGTTTCATTATATGAAAATTCTGGAGAACACAAAGGCTGAGAACATAGCAGATACAAAGGTGAACTGGCTCATCCTCCTCCAGGGGCTCTCGTCACCCACACTCCACTGCATCCTCCTCTCCTGCATCACCTTGCAGCCTTTCCACACATTTCATCACTCTGGGTTTCACGAGTCCAGGTTAGTCAAGTGTCAGCTCCATCTCATATTCAGCCTATTCAGTGTTTCTCTCTCCCCTGCTGAGGCCCAGGGGACCTACCAGGAAGTGCAGATGCATCCATTTCTGCAAGGTTCCTTCTCTCTCCCTCTCTGGATCTTCATTCCTTGGGCCATGTTGGAACAGGGCAGATGGTAACAAGAGGGAAAGTTCTGACATCACTGACTTATATGGTGCTGTTGTAGCCTTTTCTTGGTCCAGATGGACTGATCTGAAATTCCCCCTGACTGACAAGTGTTTCTCTTGAGGGGTTATCCTGGTGATTTTCCAGGACATTCACAAGTTGGGGATCCCCAAATTCATAGTTTCCTTTTTAATCAGGGAAATGTTCTGGAGCCCACAGCCCCCCACCTGCAGTAGTCACCAGAGCCTCTCTGTTTCCCTCACTCTGCAAGCACCGTCTGGAGAAAATTAAGCAGCCCAGAGTCAGCTGCCTACTAGCTGACCCACAGGAAACCCATGTATCATAAACACACTCTGAACAACTGAATGGCAGAAATCCTGATGTGCATCTATCCCCCGCCTGGGGATTCTGGACAATTGTCCAAGTGGTCACATAGACACTGAGTAGATCAGAAAGCTGGATTGAAAACCACATTACATGAGAAGTGAGATGCCATTCTTTCTTCCTTTTAGAGTAACTATCCTTGTCATTGATTATCTGGCCTTACAAACATGCCCTAGTAGGTCCCAGAATTAAAAAATCCTCCAAATAGACTGAGTCTCTACTGAGACTGGAGTAATGTGGCTCGATTAGGGATGCTCAGCTTCTTTAACAGCCTCCAAACAACCTGGGATGAGGGCCAATCTCTTGACTGGCTCTCCTAAGAAGTCAGTGATGTGGCTGGGCTGGTTTTACAGCATCTTAGGGCTTTAGTAGTAATTCCTGATTAAGAAAATGAGAAATCAAAAGGTAGAAGCAAAAGGGGGATGAATAAGAGAGAAGGAAGAGAAAGACAGAAGGAAGGAAAAACAGGAAAGGGAAAGTGAGTCTAGGATGTGGGTTTGAAGGATGAAATGCTGTTAGAACACTTTATTTTTAAGGACCCAAATATATATGCTTTTTTTAATATCCTAAGAGCAAACATCTCAGCATTTAACAATCACTCCCAGCCATCCAGAAAGTGTTGATTTTCCCCTCTTTTACAGATTTCCATGTAAGATTACATTTAAAGAAATGGCCTTATTATATTAAGACTAGTAACAATGGTTCCCGAAAGGAAACAAACAAATGAAGAACTTTTGAAGTTCCCTGACATTATAGATTAGTAAATCACGTGTCATGGATACAATGAGGATTTAAACTGAGGTTTAAAAAAATCTCTATTTTCCAGAAGCAGGCCCGCAAGTTGTAGAGAAGGAGAGGGTGATATAAACATACCAACTGCTATATTGCATGGTAGCGTGAAAAAGAATAAGATATGATGCCACCATGAGGGTACAGTGGATTGAAGTAAAGCTAGGAGCCATCTGAGTGTGTCATAGGAGTGATGCAAATGGGATGGTTTTATGATGGAGTTTTGAAACGTTAATGGGATCTTGATGTGCAAAAATGGAAAACCAGTATATCTGTCAATTCATTTAGGATCATCCTATGAAGTAAGGATCTCTGACATCCCAGATCAAGGAAACTGAGATATTAATACAGATAGCATTAAAAGGTATCAGTGAAAAATCAAGTCTGACAAAAACACAAGATATGTTCATTTCTTACCATTCATGTTGTATCTCTCATGATTATGCTCCCATGATATACTGTATATATTATTGTAGAGTTAGAATGGAGAAATACTTGTAAGGATTTTTATGCATTAGGGAGAATCATATATTGCAAAATGGAGAGCTTGTCTTTATTGTTCAACACAACAGAAAACCAAGAATATTCAGTCCAAGAGAGCAGAATGTCCAGAATTAGAAAAGAGAAACTTTAATGTGGATTGAGGATTTGTGGCTGTTGGGGCTGATAGAGAAAAAGAAAGGGACGAGAAAGAGCTGTGAATATTATGACACTAAAAATCAAAGAGGGCTCTGCCAAGTGAAAAGACACAAAGCATGTGAGAGATACGGGAAATGAAACAGACCTTGACCACATGCAAGGAATGAGGCAAACATGAGTCAAAAAAGGCATCCAACAATATGGGACTAGCTGAGTCAATAAATGTCTGAAAAGTCAGAGAGAAGGGGGGAGATGAATTACGGTTTTATCCAAAAGCACCTGAGCTCTAGTTTCCTGTATTTCATCATCTTAGTGGCAAAAATCACCAAATGTTAAGGTTCTGCAGCAAATGATAGAAATAAGTACTCTAAGGTATCTCTGCTAGACCCTGTGGAAGACCAGAACCAAAGGAGGACTACCCAGTGATAACAAGCAGTAAGTCACTAGTCACTTTCAACACTTAAATAAGACATACATTGTAAAGCATAGAGGATGAATGGAAATCAAATGGAAACAACCCATACCTTTACAGAGCCAGTCTAAACAAAACCTAAAACCTCAACCAAATAGAGGTCATGGTCTCCTTAATCATTGGTCCACTTTCTCCAAGAGGTTCTCATTCCTTTTTCTGAATTCTCCCTTGTTTACTAACCCTTCTTTGCCTTACTCTCAGCAGAGGGTCATCTAATCACTAATCAAACAAATAATTAAACAGTGTTCACTCCTGAGACATGTTTGCATTGATTGACTCTTCAAACTGAAAAGCTTTCTAATCCCCTGAAAGTAAAACGCTAATACTGGAAGGACTCCTGCCCAGCCTCTTTCCAAAATGCCCAGTGGGCAGCAATTGCGAGTCTAGCTACTTAGACGTCTTCTGCCATAATTATAACCTCTTTGGATTGTGAAGACAGGAGACAGATGAAGCACTGAATGATGTCGAGAAAGAAATTCATGGACACGTGGAAAAGATACCATAAGCCCTAAACACCAATCTATGCCTGCACACCATACCATGTGTGATGGCAGCCAGGTGGGCCTAATGAGGGATGGATTTTTCAAGAAAGCTCTCTCTGAGTTGGCCCATCTTTGGATTGTGAAGACAGGAGACAGATGAAGCACTGAATGATGTCGAGAAAGAAATTCATGGACACGTGGAAAAGATACCATAAGCCCTAAACACCAATCTATGCCTGCACACCATACCATGTGTGATGGCAGCCAGGTGGGCCTAATGAGGGATGGATTTTTCAAGAAAGCTCTCTCTGAGTTGGCCCTGAGAAGTTTGATTCAACTCAACTGCTTCAACATGATTCTTTGATTCTAAGACTCAAACCCACTTTTCTCATTTAATTGCACTAAGTCAAAAAGGGAATATACTTGTGGCCTATTTGAACACTGCCAAGAGTTTGTAAAAGTTTTTGTCACAAAGAGAGTATTGTAACTATTTCTAATGAGGGATGTTCACCAGACTTATTGTGGCGATCATTTTTCAATATATATCAAATAATTATGTTGTACTCCTGAAACCAAAATAACATTATATCTCAATATTATCTATGTATAATGATATCTGAAACTAAAATAGCATATTTGTCAATGTGACTTATGTATAATGATCATATAATCATTATGTTATGTACATAACACATCATACCTTCAATTAACTTCAGTCACTCAGGCATATCCAATTGTTTGAGACCCCACCGACTGTAGCACCTCAGGCTCCCCTGTCCTCCACCATCTCCTGGAGCCTGCTCAAACTCATGTCCATTGAGTCTGTGATGCCATCCAACCATCTCATCCTCTGCCTTCTCCTTCTCCTCTTGCCATTAATCTTTCCTGGCATCAGGGTCTTTTCCAATGAGTCAATTTTTTGCATCAGGTAGCCAAACTATTGGAGCTTTAGCTTCAGTATTAGTCCTTTCAATGAATATTCAGGGCTGATTTCCTTTAGTACGGACCAGTTTGATCTTGTTGCAGTCCAAGGGATTCTCAAGAGTCTTCTCCATCACCGCAGTTCAAAAGCATCAGTTCCTGAGGTCTCAGTTTCCTTACGGTCCAGCTTTCACATCCATACTGACTACTGGGAAAACCATAGCTTTGACCTGATGGCATTTTATTTATATATATAAACATATATGAACACACACATATGTAAGGAAAATTTTTTGAAAAGGAATATAATTATATTTTGGATAAAGGAGACACATAAACTAGTGTAATTGTTTTCAAATGTGCATTTGGCTGTCATGTTGGGTCTAAAATATTTTCTTCAAATGTAGTTTATGTTTATGCTGATAATAGATACAGAAATGTGTCTTAACCGTGTAACATTAACTGCAGAACAGCTTATTTACAATAGTTAATGAAAATCACAAAGTTTTGAAACCTATAGCCTGCCAGTACTCTGCTATTAGTCATTTAACCAATTGATCATTGACTTAATTCCTCTTTGACTCAGAAACTCTTATAGATGCTTAGTCTACATCAACAAACTAAGCAGGCAGACACTTATCCTCATTCTAGCTGGGGGAAGACAGATAATTTGGAATAAACATGAATCCAAGTACATTCTATGGTATATTAACAGGTGATCTGTACTATTGGAAAAGAACTAGCAAAGCAGAGGATGGGGTTTAGGGAATAAAGGTGAAGAAAGGGAACTGATTCAAAGAAAAACAACTTAGACCACACTGAGGGGAGCAAACATGCTCTCTTGCATTCAGGATTCATGTTTTCCCCTGTCCATTCAGGTCTCTTGGTCTTCTACCCAACTTCAAAAATGTTTCCGTCTCTGAGGCTCTATAAGCTCATGCAAATATGCATGTTCTGAATATTCTGCCTCTCTTCAGTTGAACTGGTTTCATAAAAAAATTTTGGTGAACTCCCCCAGCTTCAGCTTCCTCACCCCCAGGTGCAGACTGGTTCCTCTTGCTCTCCTCCTTCTTCTCCCTTCCTCCTTGTCCCTTCTTTCCTTTATCCTACCAAGTTCTATATGGATCTGGATATTCCTTCTCAGTATTCAGGGAGTCCTGCCAGTATTCACCTCTTCTTCTGTGAAAATTGCTGCATCTTTAGACGTTCAGAACCAGGCGCCCACACTGATAATTGTCAGAGACTTTAACAGTGAGTGTTATAGACAGCAGAACAAGTGGATAAAACCATTGTTCTAGGGTCACTTTGTTTTGCAGTCAAAGACAAAATATTTTTCTCTTTAAGCAGAGTCATCACAGCTTCCGCTGTGGTGCTGGTTACACACATGCAGACCGAGGGCCCACAGGCAGGGGTGATGTGACATCAGGAAGTGAACAGATGAGTGTATTGGTGCCCAGTCACCTGCATCTGCTAATAATGGGACCTGTGGAAAACTACTTGCCCTCTCCAAGTCATTGCATCTTCATTAACATAACTTGATGATCATAGTGAAGATTAAGACTATCTCACAGGGTTACGGTGAAACACAAATTTTAATATGTTCTGAAGCTTTTGGGGAAGTATCAAAGACATGAATGGGGATATTAAGGTGAGTTAGCAGATCCAAGGTACAGTGTCCTTTTTCTGTTTGTAAGTACTTTGGTGGTGGTGGTTTAGTTGCTAAGTCGTGTCTGACTCTTACGACCCCAGGGACTGTGTAGCCCACCAGGCTCCCAGATGGAACTTTGCCTAAGTGACTGAGCTATACTGGGCTTTCATCAAGAAGTCTGCATCAGCCAAACATCAAATAACACAGTCTCTAGGTCGGACTGCAAGGAGATCCAACCAGTCCATTCTGAAGGAGATCAGCCCTGGGATTTCTTTGGAAGGAATGATGCTAAAGCTGAAACTCCAGTACTTTGGCCACCTCATGCGAAGAGTTGACTCATTGTAAAAGACTCTGATGCTGGGAGGGATTGGGGGCAGGAGGAGAAGGGGACGACCAAGGATGAGATGGCTGGATGGCATCACGGACTCGATGGACGTGAGTCTGAGTGAACTCCGAGAGACGGTGATGAACAGGGAGGCCTGGCGTGCTGCAATTCATGGGGTCGCAAAGATTCGGACACGACTGAGCGGCTGAACTGAGGTCAAAGAAGCCATCAGCTCATAAGATGTGGAAATCAAAGAAAGGATACGTTTTGTGAAATCTCAAAGATTCCTAAGAAGTGCAATAACTTTTTCAATTTCCTCATTTTTTTAGTAAATTTCCAAAATAAATGATTTTGTATTTGTCAGCCAAGAATGCCAGAGAAGAATAGAGTAGATTCAGAGGAATAATCAGCAGAAATTTATTTCCTCACAATTCTGGGGGCTAGAAGTCTCAGATCAGGGTGGGGCTAGAAGTCTCAGGTGGGGCTAGAAGTCTCAGATCACCTTCAGCAAGGTGAGGTTCTGGTAAGAATACTTTCTTCCCAGGCTGGCCTCTCCGTGCATCCTCACACAGGGTGGGGCGGGGGGTTGGGGGAAGAGAGATAGAGGAAAAGACACAGAGACAGAAGAGAGAAGTCTTTGGTGTTTTGCTTCATGAAGACACTAAACCTGTTGGGTCAGTGTTCCCCACTAAGAGCTCATTTAACCTTAATGGGCAGGTGGGGCGGGGGGTTGGGGGAAGAGAGATAGAGGAAAAGACACAGAGACAGAAGAGAGAAGTCTTTGGTGTTTTGCTTCATGAAGACACTAAACCTGTTGGGTCAGTGTTCCCCACTAAGAGCTCATTTAACCTTAATGGGCTTCTCTGGTGACTCAGATGCTAAAGAATCTGCCCACAATGTGAGAGACTGGGGTTCAATCCCTGGATCTGGAAGGTTCCCTGGAGAAGGGAACGGCAAGCCACTCCAGTATTCTTGCCTAAGAAATCCCATGGACAGAGGAGTCTGGTGGGCTAAAGAACATGAGGTCCCCAAAAGTCCAACCCTTTTCAAAACACAGTACTTTGGCAGTTAAGGCTTAATGTACGACTTTGAAGAAAACACATTCAGTCCATAATACTACCTGACATAAATCACTAAAGAGGAGAGGTAAAAAGTTGCTTAAAGCTCAACATTCCAAAACTGAGAACATGGCATCTGGTCTCATCACTTCAAGGGAAATAGATGGGGAAACAGTGCAAACAGTGTCAGACGTTATTTTTGGGGGTTCGACAATCACTGCAGATGGTGACTGTAGCCTTGAAATTAAAAGACACTTACTCCTTGGAAGGAAAGCTTTGACCAACCGAGATAGCATATGGAAAACAAAGACATTACTTTGCCAACAAGTTCCGTCTAGTCAGGGCTATGGTGTTTCCAGTAGTCATGTATAGATGTGAGAGTTGGACTGTGAAGAAAGCTGAGCACCGAAGAGTTGATGGTTTTGACCTGTGGTGCTGGAGAAGACTCTTGAGAGTCCCTTGGACTGCAAGGAGATCCAACCAGTCCATTCTAAAGGAGATCAGCCCTGGGATTTCTTTGAAAGGAATGATGTTAAAGCTGAAACTCCAATACTTTGGCCACCTCATATGAAGACTTGACTCATTGGAAAAGACGCTGGTGCTGTGAGGGATTGGGGGCAGGAGGACATGGGGACGACGGAGGATGAGATGGCTGGATGGCATCACCGACTCGATAGATTTCAGTTTGAGTAAACTCCGGGAGTTGGTGATGGACAGGGAGGCCTGGCGTGCTGAGATTCATGGGGTCACAAAGTGTCAGACATGACTGAGCGACTGAACTGAACTGGGAAAAGGGAAGCATGTTGATTTTCTGGTCCTTTAGTGTCGCTCTGGGCTTTCTTATCCAGGCTCAGAATAAATAGGCAATAAATGAGAACTGCTCTACAGTGAACTGGGTGGATGAAATATGTTAAACAAAGCTGAATCCTGGTCACAAAAACCAATACTGGTAGTTTTGTTCATTCTACAAATTATTGTTTTAAGGTTTGTAGTGAATAGCTTTAGAGCCACAGTAGAATGGGAGTTTACAATTGGAAACAATTATTCTCTTTCTGATGAACGTATTTGGAAGTTGTATGTTAATTCTTTTAGGTCAATCAAGGAGCACACAGTAGAGCAAACAGCTAATAAAAAGTGGTGCTAAAGGTTTCTATTAAATTCACTTTGTTCTTTTTACTCACTAGATTTTGTTTCATCCTACCATCACCTGGGAAGCACCAAATATTGGTGCATATGTACTAAATTTGGTTCAAACACTAAAGAATAATAAAAAACCCTACAATAATGTAACAGAGAAGGGAAAAGGTTAAACTTAGAAAAGTTAGATGTTAAATCAATTTTATAGGGACAATGTATAGAAGAAATAGGAAAGGAATGACTTTCAAATATTGTGATGCCCCCACAGTAAAAAAACTATACGTCTATCAACATGTTAATGTTCTGGTAATGGGTTCATCTACTGAATGCCGAGAAACTATAACTAATTGTCTGATCACTTTCAGGATGAACAGTATGCCCAGGGCAAACTATACCATATCAATGCCTCTAACAACTGCCACATCAATTCCCTCCATAGCCCTGAAGATAAAGAACACGTCCAACGCATGCACGTGAGTTTTTTGTCTGGGTTTTTTACCAGATCAAATGAGACAGTGTGTAGGTTACCAGGCTTCAGATTATTAGAGGTAATGGTAAGTGTACATGCAGGAAAAGGTGGAGGCCTGTAAACAATTGCAGAGAAATTATACTATGCAGTTGAGGAAGCATGAGCAAAATCAAGGGATGACTAAAGATCTTTGAAGCAACATAAATAACAGATCTATAAGTTGTCCATGGAGACAAGTTTAGTTCTATCAATGCATTAGACACAAGATTGCAGCTATTATACTGTACAAAAACAGTAAAGGAATGGGAACATCCATGTGTAAAATAAAAGATGCAAAATTCATCAATATGTAAGAAACACACCCAGTTTTGAGTACTCCCTGTTACTAGTGACTCCTGCGTGGAAGTCCTCTACTGCACCACTCGAGCCATTTTGTCTACGTTTCAAGCCTCTCCTGATTCTGCTTCTAGAGGAACTAAGAGCCTCTTGATGAAAGTGAAAGAGGAGGGTGAAAAAGTTGGCTTAAAGCTCAACATTCAGAAAACTAAGATCATGGCATCATATTACCTATGTAAAATAATACCTGAAACTGAAATAGCCTATTTGTCAATGTGACCTTTGTATGATGATCATATAATCATTATGTTAAATACATGACACATATGCTTACCTCCAGTTAAGTTCAGTCACTCAGTCATATCCACTCTTTGAGACTCCATGGACTACAATACATCAGGCTCCTGTGTCCTCCACCATCTCCTGAGCTTGCTCAAACTCATGCCCATCGAGTCGATGATGCCATCCAACCATCTCATCCTTTGCCATCTCCTTCTCCTCCTGCCTTCTATCTTTCCCAGCATCAGGATCTTTTCCAGTGAGTCAGTTCTTTGCATCAGGTGACCAAAATATTGGAGCTTCAGCTTCAGTATCAGTCTTTTCAATGAATATTCCAGGCTGATTTCCTTCAGTATTGACCTGTTTGTTCTCCTTGCAGTCCAAGGGACTCTCAAAAGTCTTCTCCAACAGCACAGTTCAAAAGCATCAGTTCCTCAGGCTTCAGTTTCCTTATGGCTCAGCTCTCACATCCATACATAACTACTAGAAAAACCATAGCTTTGACTATATGGAATTTGATTTATATATATAAACATATATGTACACACACCTATGTAAGGAAAATTTTTTGAAAAGGAATATAATTATATTTTAGATAAAGAAAGCAAATAAACTAGTATAATTTGTTTTTTCAGATGTGCATTTTGGCTATCATGTTGGGTCTAAAACCTTTTCTGCAAATGTAGTTTATCTTTTTGCTGGTAAAAGAAACAGAAATGTGTCCTAACCTTGTAACATTAACTGTAGAACAGCTTATTTACAATAGCTATGAAAATCACAAAATTTTGAAACCTATAGGGTTGCCCAGTACTCTGCTATTGGTCATTTAACCAATTGATCTTTGACTTAATTCCTCCTTGATTCAGAAACTCTTATAGGTGCTTACTTTACATCACTAAACAAAGCAGGCAGACACTTGTCCTCATGGAACTGATATTCTAGCTGGGGGAAGACAGATACTTTGCAATAAACATGAATTGCATATATTATTGCATTGTATGTTAACAGGTGACCTCTACTTCGGGGAAAGAACTAGTAAAGGAGAGGACAGGGATTGGGGAATAAAGGTGAAGAAAGGGATGTGATTTAAAGAAAAACAACTTAGACCACACTGAGGGGAGCAAACATGCTCTCTTGCATTTAAGATTCAAGCTTTCCCCTGTCCTGTCATGTCTCTTGGTCTTCTGCTGCTGCTACTGCTAAGTCGCTTCAGTCGTGTCCGACTCTGCGTGACCCCATAGACGGCAGCCCACCAGGCTCCCCCGTCCCTGGGATTCTAGCCAATTTCAAAAATGTTTCTGTCTCTGAGGCTCTATGCAAACTCATGCAAACATGGATGTTCTGACCATTCTGTCTCTCTTCAGTTGAACTGGTTTCATGAAAAATTTTTGGTAAACTGCCCCAAACTAAGTAACGTTTTATGTAGCAAATTTTTATAATTTTGTTTCCTGAAGAACTAATCCCCACATTATTTTCCATTTTTCAACAAACTGTCAGTGACCTAATTTTATTATGTATAAATCTTATGTATGCGTTGCTATTCTAATATATTATGACATTTAATATATATAAACAAAATATAAATTAAATGACAGTGAGGTAAAAATAAATGGAAATGGTAACATTTCCTTCTGCAGGGGATGAGGACACTCATCTCTATGGCCACTGGACTAATGGATTCTGAATGTACACACATAATTATATCAGTTGTTTACCTATCATAATAAAGTAATTTCCTTTATATATAGCTTCAATCAAAGTTCTCAGAATACCACAAGGGGCCAAGAATACAATTATATGTGAATAACTCTCTTCATATGCATATATAAGATTTTGTGAGCTCAATTCAGTAATCATTTTTAGTTCTTTTGATATTCTATCAGTTCATCTACTGGGAAATAATCCAAACTGTACAATAGATTTGTTTTTTACAGGGTTTTAATCTCAAATCATAATAAAAGCAGATCAATGCCCTTGAAAAAAATGGTCTAGTGAAAAAATTGGCTTAAAGCTCAGCATTCAGAAAACTAAGATCATGGCATCCGGTCCCATCACTTCATGGCAAATAGATGGGGAAACAGTGGAAACAGTAGCTGACTTTATTTTGGGGGGCTTCAAATTCACTGCAGATGGTGATTGCAGCCATGGCATTAAAAGATGCTTACTCTTGGAAGGAAAGTTATGACCAATGTAGACAGTATATTAAAAAGCAGAGACATTACTTTGCCAACGAAGGTGTGTCTAGTCAAGGCTATGGTTTTTTCAATAGTCATGTGAGGATTGAGAGTTGGACTATAAAGAAAGCTAAGCACTGAAGAATTGATGCTTTTGAACTGTGGTGTTGGACAAGACCCTTGAGAGTTCCTTGGATTGCAAGGAGATCCAACCAGTCGATCCTAAAGGAGATCAGTCCTAGGTGTTCACTGGAAGGACTGATGATGAAGCTTAAACTTCAATACTTTGGCCACCTGATGTGAAGAGCTGACTCATTTGAAAAGACCCTGATGCTGGGAAAGACTGAGGGCAGGAGAAGGGGATGACAGAGGATGAGATGGTTAAAGACATCACCGAATCAATGGACATGGGTTTGGGTGGACTCTGAGAGGTAGTGATGGACAGGGTGGCCTAGTGTGCTGCAGTTCATGGGGTCACAAAGAGTAGGACATGACTGAGAGACTGAACTGAACTGAAATGAAATGGCCTAGAAGAATAAATAAAATGTCATATGGATATCATTATATATATGCATTTGTAAAGGAAATTAATGAAAACATACAGAAGGCTTACAGTTTGCTGAAACAGAAAGTGTACTCCCTCAGAGCTGAATATATATGTAACCTAGAAAATATACTTTCTCAGCTTCTGATGACTTCTAAAGAAGGGGACTCCATGACTTTCATCTCCAGCCTGCTGTGGACACCCTTCCACTTTCCTCCTCAACTTCCCTCCATGAAATCTCTTCCCTAGGTTATAAAACACTCCTTGGGCTTCTGGTTCAGACAAGATGACATTTATCTCTGTGCCCGGTTCTTTTTTTGTTCTGGAAATAAGAAGAGACCACTAAAGGAGACCTTTGATAGTTGGCAAGAAGAAGGTGAACTAGTTTAGGGCCTGAAGAATGGAAGAGCAACACAGCAGCACCTAAGAGAAGACAAGCCAGGCCCCGCATTCCTGACTCCAGCCTAGATCAGGAGGCAGCCTGAGTAGGGCTGTTCCTCCCAAGGAATAAATGTGAAGGAACACTAGGTGGTGGTTTAGCTGCCAGGCTGTGCCTGACTCTTAAGGACCCTATGGATTGTAACCCACCAGCTTCCTCTGTCCATGGAATTCCCCAGGCAAGAATACAGATTCCCATGTCCTCCTCCAGAGGATCTTCCCAACTCAGGGACTGATCTGGGTCTTCACAAGGCAAGTGGATTCCTTACTGTCTGAGGCATCAGGAAAGCCCAAGAAACTCAATAGTCACATGGATATTTGGAAAATAAAAGGATAAAAACAGATATTAATATTTGATAAAGTAGACTTTAGAGCAAAGAAAATATCTACAAACAAGGGAATACAAGGACTTTACATAAGTGAAAGAGTCAATTCAGCAGGAATTAATAAGAATCCTAAATATGTATACACCAAACAACACAACCTCAAAATACTTGAAACAAAAATAGATACATCATCTGAATACTCCTATAAACATTAATGAGTTGAAACTATGACATAAAACTTATGAAAAAGAAATCATCAATCCAAGATAGTTTGACCAGAGAATTCTAATAACTATTTTAAAAATTAAGATAAATTTGATATAATGTCTTCATGAAAATGAAAGAGTAGGTAGTCATTCCCAACCAATGAGATGGGGCCAATATTGATCTATATCAAAATCAGACAAAGGCAGTACAGAAAGAAATTTCAGACTACCGTCTCTCACAAATTTGGAATTAAAAGTTTTCACTCTCACACATACAAATCAACCAAATGAATTCAACAATGCATAAAAACATCTCTTGATAGTTTCTGGTCCCTTCCTAAGTCTGGTCCCATTACCTATCTCTTCAAGGGTTTAAGTGAATCAAGGATACAGTCAGTTAGGGTCCCAGTAATAATATTTTGATACCAGAAATACAGTGACAAATACTCAAGTCTAGGTCAAATCAGAAACTGACTTCTCCCATGAAAGTTAATCCTACCCAGGCATGCTAAATGTCTAGCAAAATTAACTACAACTAGAATCATAAGATAAAGAAAACATAGCTACTATATAGAAATGGTGGTTGTGTTTGATATTCTTTATATGTCCCTCAGGAACCCTGTTGATCATTTTCTATTATGCTATAAACCTTTGGAGGCTGAGAAGACCAGACTTTATCCCTCTAGCACTCCTTGCATCTGACTTCTCATTGAATTTGGTCAGGGGTGGACAAAAGAGATTGGTGAGTCAGTGCAGAAAGAGATCAGTGGATTGATTCTTTCCTCTGACTCCTTTCTTGCTGGGAAGTGGCCAAGTTTCTCCACTGAAGCCCAGAGCTCTGGTCAGAGGCCCTCGCTTTTAGCTGGAGCTATGTACAAGACTCTTTAGAGACTGCAATATCCATTCTCTACCTTTGCTCTGTTGGCCTATAAGTGTTCGTGCATCCATGTTCTTGCCTGTCTCAAAGAGTTTTGCTTTTCCTTTTAAGCTATCCTTAGTTCTGATACGGCTTCCAAATCCTTACAGTTCCTTGTATGTTAGTCGCTCAGGCATGTCTGACGTTTTGTGATCCCCAGGGACTGTAGCCTACAAGGCTTCTCTGTCCAAAGGTTTCTGCAGACAAGGATGCTAGAGTGGGTAACCATTCCCTTCTGCATGGATCTTCCCTGCCCCAGGGGTGTAACCCAGGTCTCCCACATTGCAGGCCACCAGGGAATCCAGTTTGCTTTATATTCCTTACCTGTGTAAATCATCTTGATTTCTGACAATAATAGGGGTGGCTATGGAGCTACTAGATAAAGATGGTCCCTCAAAGATCTAATGCTAAACTGCTTACAACAGCAGGGGGACATCTTCTGTCCTGACTCCAAAATCATAAATAGAAAAGCATGTCACAGGTCATGTAAAAATAAGTGCTGAGAAACCAGTGATTTAAGAATGACTTTGGTCAAAGTGCACAAACTTTAAGCTCTAAGATGATGAATAAGGTGTTAGGATCTAATGTTTAACCTGGTGACTTTGGTTTGTAATGTGTTATTGACATCTGTGGGGCTTCCCAGGTGGTGTTAGTGGTAAAGACCCCTCCTGCCAGTGCAGGATGCATAAGAGACACGGGTTGAATCCCTGGGTCAGGAGGATCCCCTAGAGGAAGGCATGGCAACCCACGCTAGTATTCTTTCCTGGAGAATCCCCATGGACAGAGGAACCTGGCAGCCTATATAGTCCATGGGGTCACAAAGAGTTGGACACGATTGAAGTCAGCATACATGTAAGAGAGTTAAACTTGAAGGTTCTCACCAAAAAGATTTTGAAAGGTAAATATGTGTGGTGATATTAATAAACATGTTAATTTAATCAATGAGGAAATCCATTAATCATGCATGCCTATTTAAATTATAATGTATACTTTAAATATCTTCCCATTGTATCTGGAAATCATATTTTATAAAACTGAAAAATAAACCAACAAGAATTTCAATACTTTTTATATCATATTATAGATATTTCAGCCATTACTCTTAGTATGTAAAAGGGTTTTTTTATTCCATATAATAACCAATGGGATTCACTGGATATTTAGAGAAGGAAGAAACCTTGGAAATTATCTAGAAAATCCTCACATATTAAGGATATATAAGGAAATCCAAGAATGATTAAGTCACTTATCAAAACTTATAAAACTCGATGCAAAAGTAGCAAGAGAAATCAGGTTTCCTAGGTTTAAGTGAATCTTTACCAAATTACCAGGCAAATGGAAATATCTCCTATGTGCTGCAAAACTTGATTTTTATCTCTTTCACAGATCTGATCATATTCCACCTTGTATTCACTGTCCAGTTTGCATAAGTTTTACCAAGTAAATTGAATTCCTTGAAGGTTCAATCCTGGCATGTCTGTTCTTCTCACTCTATATTCTCACATATGGCTAACGCCTTATAAATGCCATTTCTTTTCCCTGGAAGACTCTCTCTCTTTTACCTCATGACTTCCCTGACATCTTTCAGATCTCAGTAAAAACCACTTCCCCAAAGCAGCCGTTCCTGACTCTGACACAGCTCAGGTCTCCTTGTTATGTGGACATATGGCATTCGGTGCTTTTCCCTCTCGACACGTGTCCCAATTGTGGTGCAACATTTAACTTTGAAATTTACCTCTTTCTGTTTTTCTATTAAAATTTAAGTCCTAATTCACAAAGTCCACAAGTGTGCTCTTCACTGCTGTCCATTCTTTGCATCTAGCAGGCCTTCCTTATGTGTTCATTCCATGAAACACTTTTATTCGTGCAGAGTAAAATTCCAGTGAATTATTGATGCTGCTCTCACAGCATACAGTGAACTAAAACCGTGGAGGACTTCTCTCCCCACCCAAACCCTTATATCCTGGTTATTTGGACATTATTATAGAACTAGAACAGTGGGGGCTTCCCTTGTGGCTCAGCTGGTGAAATATCTGCCTGAAATGTGGGAGGTCTGGGTTTGATCCCTGGATTGGGAAAAGTCCCTGGAGAAAGCAAAGGCTACCCACTCCATTCTGGCCTGGAGAATTTCATGGACTGTATAGTCCATGGGGCCACAAAGATTTGGACATGAATGTGTGACTCTTACTTTCACAAAACTGTGGATGCATTTGTTTTTAATTATCATCTTATTAGATAGAAACCACTAGATTTGCAGTCTGTTATTCCACATACACTGGCCCTGGCAGTTCATGTCCTAAGATAATGTGATAATCCAGTCATGGACTAAAAGGCTGAATAGGACAGAACTAGAGATAGTGCTCTGAACCTGCCGCTTGAGTCTACTATTTGCCATAGAGTTTTTAATTATCACCTTATTAGATAGAAACCACTAGATTTGCAGTCTGTTATTCCACATACACTGGCCCTGGCAGTTCATGTCCTAAGATAATGTGATAATCCAGTCATGGACTAAAAGGCTGAATAGGACAGAACTAGAGATAGTGCTCTGAACCTGCCGCTTGAGTCTACTATTTGCCATAGGATTCTCAGCTTCACTAGAGGAGTTCAATTTCTTAGCTGTGCTCTCTGATGATGACACATAAAAATAGTTTAAGGTGAGCCTACAAATCAAATATTCTCACATTGTACAAAAACACCTAGTCTCTCTTGAAAGGTACAAAAGAAATTCACCTCCTTGATGAATTGTTACCTACTTTTCCCAGGTGAGAGCACCATCTTCCTCCTTATGGCTTCCTAATTTCATTCTCGCAATTTTTATCTCACTGACCACATTCTGACCTATATTATAGTTAATTATCTGAAAAACACCAATTCTCACTCCTTTATTTCAGTTCCATTGGGTCTACAGGGTTACGCCAACTGCCCTGAAGTTACTATTTATTGCATATCAAACATGGCAGAAACTGGCCAGCCATTTGTTCTTTCTGGGGTAAATATTATTATAATTAAATATATTAAATATTATAATTAAATACCCAGCCTCTGGTATTTTGGACAAAACGACAACTGGACAAAATCTTAACTGCTGTTCTGGATATAAGTTCCTTTTGTGTTGATTTTTTTCTTTTAGAGAACTTGCATTCTAGATAGCATTCAGGTAAATAGAAATGGGACTGATACGTTAGCTGGAAAAAACCCCACTGTTGCAGGAGTCAAACGTAGACAAATCAGGCATCTTCCGTATAGTCAAGACCCATTTATTAGGAGCTGGCAGCTCAGACAGTAAAGAGTCCCCCTGCATACAGGAGACCTGGGTTCCATTCCTGGTCAGGAAGATCCCTGGAAGAGGGCATGTCAAAGCACTCCAGTATTCTTGCCGAGAGAATCCCCATGGACAGAGGAGCCTGGCAGGCTGCAGTCCAAAGGGTTGTCAGTCCAGGGGGTTGTAAAGTGTTGGACACGACTGAGCAACTACGTGTGCTGTGAGAAACTTCTGTGAGAAGTTTGCTGTGCAAACTTCTCAAGGTGACATCTTGACATTTAAAAACAGTTTTTCTCACTAGTGTGCTTAACTACACTCCCGCTTTTCAGTGAAAATCAAAGATAAAAGTAATATTCCGTAACAGCCAAGTAATTATCTCTATCAAGGTATTTTCTGAAATCTAAGCTAGAGAAATACACTGTGGGATAGATCAGATAATGAGAAATATAAGAGCTCCAAACAGGAAAGCTGCACAAGCAAGTGATAAGTTTTTCGGGAAAAAGAATAAAACCTCAGTTTGGAATCATGTTTTATACAGAGATTTGCATAATCTTTGGAAATGTAAAGAATTTTCTACTCTAATTTTCCTTTTCCAGTTGAGAAAACCAGGCCTAGAGAATTAAAGATAAGTTTTCCAAGTCAAAGAGCATTTAAGTTAGGATTCTAATGAGAGCCCAGTGACGGGCCTTAGGGTCCAGTTGATTCATCTTTAGACTGACGGGCTGGTGATTGGGGCACCAGTAATGGTGCCGTCTTCAGTCTGAATTGCTTTTATTTTGGGAAACCTCTATCTTTGCTCTTAACACCCTCAACTGATCGCATAAAATCCACAATCTATTGGTTTAAATGTTAATTACCTCTAAGAAAATATGTTCTCAAGTGAGCATGTCAAAGAACTACAAATTTGAAAGCAAATGTACAATTCTATGGAATATGTCACCGTGTGCCTCAGAAATTGGATATCTATGCTACCTGTTCCACACTTATGACCTTGGAAGGGAAAACAAGATTGA
>SJYT01064087.1:0-25803 GCA_006410635.1 Cephalophus harveyi
GAATATTTGCTACTATTTCTTTATAGCAAAGAGTCAGTCTATAGGTAAATATGTGAGGATAAGATAGACTCAGTAGTTTTAGTCATTAGTGTACCCCATATATTATATAAAACAATTATTAAATCATAAATTCACATTTTTAAGAAGTGTGAAAATTTGTGGCAGTGTTTAGAGTCAAAATGTTGATTTCAGTTTCAATGAAATAAAAAGCAACTGTGTGTTAAGTAGTGTCAGTTGTGTTCGACTGTGTGCCATCCTATGGACTGTGTGGCCTGCCAGGCTCCCCTGTTCATTGGGATTCTCTGGGCAAGAATACTGGAGGGAGTTGCCATGCCCTCCTCCAGGGGACCTTCCCCACCCAGGGATCGAACCCATGTCTCTTGCATCTCCTGCATGGCAGGCAGCTTCTTCACCACTAGAGCCACCTGGAAAGTGCCCCCCCCCCAAAAAAAAGCAACTAAAACAAAACAAAAATGGATTCCCAGATTATTTTTTAATGAACATACCAAAATTTCTAAATGTTAGAAGATAAACAGTGGGTAACAGTCATGGATGTGACCTGATTAATTCCTTGTCACCCCAGAGCTATGTGAGTACATGGAAGAAGATGAAACAGACTGAATATCGGAAGGTGTTTCACTTAGTCGACCATGAAGAGAAGCATCATTTAGAGAAAACAGAAGAAGAAAGCAAAGAGATTTTTCAACAACTCAAAGAAAGTCAGTACAATATGAACCTGAAGCAGAAACTTTTAAGGCAGATATATGAGGAGCTCAAAGAATTGTGCCATAAGCCAGACATGGAGCTGATCCAGGTAAGGACGGAGGACTGGAGAGTCATGGTGCTCCCTGGATAATACCCACCTCTTCTTTGCCTTCCATCTAGTATTTGAAATCATGTTTTCTGTTGCTGAGATAGGAGTTTTATCTGTCCAAGTAATGCTAATGACCAAGAGCCCTTCTTGCCAAACACAAGAACTGCAAAGCTTCATGGAGAAGTAGGCAAAGAAATCCTCAGGAACAATTCTTCTTAAATTCTCCTAATATACATTTGATTACTGAACAACTGCCACAGAGAAGGTGTTTAAAGATGTATNTTAATATCTTCTGCTTCTTATTACATGTAGCCAATAGCAGATGGAAAAAAGTGAAATCAGTTACCTTTAAAATTCATAAGATAAAGAAATTCTCTATCACAGATAGTTAAATGTTAATACATATATATATTAACAGAATGACACAGACAGAGCAAATAAGACTGGATACCTTGGAAACTTCAGAAATTTTAATGGAGAGACCTCAAGACACAGGAATCTTGAAAGTTCACTTACCAGAATAGACTGTAAAACTTTTTGCAGTGTAAAATAAAAAATGCAGAAGAAAAAGAAAATTGTCTTTAAACAAATTTTTAAGTTGGTAAAATCTTAAAAGTTTCAATATAATAGTACATTACTACAATATGATTTATATAATTCATAACCACCACATGATCCAGCAAATCCACCTCTATTTTTTGAAGAAAACAAAAAGACCAGCTGGAAAAAGATAACACGTACTGCAATGTTCGTTGTAGTGAATTTGATTTCCCATGTCCCTTTACCAGAAATTAGTCTGGGCTTTTTCCTCTCCTCCTGTGTTGCAGAAGTCTGTCTTGAAAGAGTCAATGGGTAATAAATTGCTACTTGTGTTTTTAAGATTCCAGTGCAGGGCTTCCCTGGTGGGGCTCAGTGGTAAAAATAATCTATCTGCCAATGCAGGAGACCCGTGTTTGATCCCTGATCCAGGAAGATCTCACATGCCCTGGAGGAGCTAAACTTGAGCACCACAGCTATTGAGTCTGTGGTCTGGAGCCTGGAAGCTGCAACTACTAAGCCCACACATCACAGCTACTGAAGCCGGAGCATCCTAGTGGGCTCCACAATCAGAGAAGCCACAGCAATAAGAAGCCTGAGCACAGAAACTAGAGTCATCCCTGCTCGATGTATCTAGAGAAAAGCCTGCTCAGCAACAAAGACCCAGTGCACCCAAAAATAAATTAATTGATAAAATTATTTAAAAGATAAGATTCAAATGGATAAATTTACTCTAGTGCACAGGCTAATTTTCCCCAGATAGCATTAAATGAAAGGCAGGTCTGGCTGCTCACCACTTGAAAGGCAATACTCCAGAGGCAAGGCTAGTTGAAAGGAAAGATTGCTTTACTTTGGAGACCAGCAACTGCTGGAGCAATCCTGTATGTCCAAAGGCCCATTCCCTGCTGACAGTCTGTAAGCAAGAACTTTTAAATGGGGAGTTCCATGGAGTATATAGGAGAAAGCAGGGGACTCCATGCAGAAACAGCACACAGACCACTCTAATGGCAGAGAGTGAAGAAGAACTAAGAGCCTCTTAAGAGTTCTAAGAGGAACTAAGAGGGTGAAAGAGGAGAGTGAAAAAGCTGGCTTAAAACTCAACATTCAAAAGAGAAAGGTCATGGCATCTGGTCCCATCACTTCATGGCAAATAGAAGAGGGAAAAGTGGAAAACAGTGACAGATTTTATTTTCCTGGGCTCCAACATCACTCTGGACAGTGACTGCAGCTATGAAATTAAAAGATGCTTGCTCCTAGAAAGAACAGCTATGACAAACCTAGATAGAGTATTAAAAAGCAGAGACACTTTGCCAACAAAGGTCCATGTAGTCAAAGTGATGGTTTTCCCAGTAGTTATGTACAAATGTAAGAAGGCGTGCATGCTAACTTGCTTCAGTCATATCCGACTCTTTGTGACCCTATGGACTGTGTAGCCCGCCAGGGTCCTCTGTCCATGGGATNGTCCATGTAGTCAAAGTGATGGTTTTCCCAGTAGTTATGTACAAATGTAAGAAGGCGTGCATGCTAACTTGCTTCAGTCATATCCGACTCTTTGTGACCCTATGGACTGTGTAGCCCGCCAGGGTCCTCTGTCCATGGGATTCTCCAGGTAAGAATACTGGAGTAAGTTGTCATTTCCTCCTCCAGGGGATCTTTCCAACCCAGGGATTGAACTTGCATCCCTTACACTTCCTGCATTGGCAGGCAGGATGTTTCCCACTAGTGCCACCTGGGAAGCCCCACAAATGTGAGAGTTGGGCCATAAAGCAGGCTGAGTGCTGAAAAGTTAATGATTTCAAATTGTGGTGCTGGAGAAAATTCTTGAGGGTCCCTTGGACTGCAAGGAGATCCAACCAACCAGTCCATCCTAAAGGAAATCAGTCCTGAATATTCATTGGAAGGATTGATGTTGAAGTTGAAACTCCAATACTTTGGCTACCTGATGTGAAGAAATGACTCATTGGAAAAGACCCTGGTGCTGGGAAAGATTGAGGGTGGGAGGAGAAGAGGATGACAGAGGATGAGATGGTTGGACGGTATCACCAACTCCATGGACATCTGTTTAAGTAAACTTCAGTAATTGGTGATGGACAGGGAGGCCTAGTGTGCTGCAGTCCATGGGGTCAAAAAGAGTTGGACACAAATGAGCAACTGAACTGAACTGATGCTGAAGTTGAAGTTCCGATACTTCGGCCATCTGATGCAAAAAGCCAACTCTTTGGAAAAGACCCTGATGCTGGGAAAGATTGAAAGCAAAGGGGAAAGAAGCAGCAGAGGATGAGATGGCTAGATAGCATCACCTACTGAATGGACATGAATTTGAGCAAACTCTGGGAGATAGTGGAGGACAGAGGAGCCTGGTGTGCTACAGTCCATGGGGTTGCCAAGAATTCGACACAACTTAGTGAATGAACAACAACAACGTGTCATGGACAGTCTGGTAATCAGGCAGTTAATGTCTTCCATCAAGTGGGAATTTTAGTTTCTACAAAACCATTCAAAGCGTATGGCTCAGAATATTATTTATAGTCTTTGAAGAGGTCCTTGACTTTGCTTAATGACTAAACTATTATTATTTCATCTTGTTTCATTGTTTTTCCTTTGTTTCAAGATTATCTCACTTCTTTGATTAAATTTATATTTTGATTAAAGTTTTTCTAGAGACAAAATGCAGGCTAAGGACACTGGAGGCAGGAGAAAGGAGCATAGGATCTTGCTCTGTTTCAGTAGCAGGTGAAAGAGCCAAGTACCTCTGAGAATCAGGCCAGTGGAAGCAGACAAGAGAAAAATTAGAAAGATACTCTAAGAATGATGCAAATTTATCTGGTGTTTGTGCATGAGAAAAAGGTTTGATGAAACATTTTCAGGTGAATATGTATGACATTCATAAACACTATGATGAAACATAAAGAGAAGCTCTTTTTAAATTTTTTTATTTATTTTAATTGGAGGCTAATTACTTTACAATATTGTAGTGGTTTTTGCCATACATTGACATGAATCAGCCATGAGTGCACATCTGTTCCCCATCCTGAGGAATCTCTGCAGGAATGAGTCAGCACTGCTCTCCATGGACCAGTCTGTGAACCCAGAATTCAATCCAGGAGCCATCACTGGACTGAGGGACAGACTCAACCATTTCCAAGATAATGTAGCCCATTGGTGGAACCACACATCCCTGTCCTTCGAACATGGTTTTACTTTGGCAATCTTAACCACTGTGTTCAGTTCAGTTCAGTTCAGTCACTCTGATGCACTTCCCAGGTAGCTCAAATGGTAAAGAATCTGCCTGCAATTCTGGAGACCTGGGTTCAATCCCTGGGTTGGGAAGATCCCGTGGAGGAGAGCATGGCAACCCACTCCAGTATTCTTGCCTGGAGAATCTACATGGACAGAGGAGCCTGGAGGGCTACAGTCTCATGGGGTCTCAAAGAGTGGGACCCCACTCTTTGATCGGCTAAGCACAGCAAACAGTAACTTGGATAAAGTATTTCACATTTAAAAATATTTCCCCTAAACATTTCTCAGTAATTAAATTTATTACAATGAAAACTACAGTTGATATACGAATTAAAATAACTAAGTATGCAAAGCAATTTTTATGAACAAGAAAATAATACAAGTTAGTGACTGAAGGAAAACTATGTAAAGCCAAACCTGGAGGACAACTGGAAGAGAGGGGAAAACCAGACTTCTTACGTGACAGGGAGTGAAAGGCAGAAAATCACTAGTAGGGAATCTCTTCTAAGGAGGTGCATTAAAGTTTTACTTTTCAAGGCTCTAGGTGAGTGTGAGTGATCACACCATGGTGATTGTCTGAGACATGAAGATCTTTTTTTTAATATCTTCTGCTTCTTATTACATGTAGCCAATAGCAGATGGAAAAAAGTGAAATCAGTTACCTTTAAAATTCATAAGATAAAGAAATTCTCTATCACAGATAGTTAAATGTTAATACATATATATATTAACAGAATGACACAGACAGAGCAAATAAGACTGGATACCTTGGAAACTTCAGAAATTTTAATGGAGAGACCTCAAGACACAGGAATCTTGAAAGTTCACTTACCAGAATAGACTGTAAAACTTTTTGCAGTGTAAAATAAAAAATGCAGAAGAAAAAGAAAATTGTCTTTAAACAAATTTTTAAGTTGGTAAAATCTTAAAAGTTTCAATATAATAGTACATTACTACAATATGATTTATATAATTCATAAACACCACATGATCCAGCAAATCCACCTCTATTTTTTGAAGAAAACAAAAAGACCAGCTGGAAAAAGATAACACGTACTGCAATGTTCGTTGTAGTGAATTTGATTTCCCGTGTCCCTTTACCAGAAATTAGTCTGGGCTTTTTCCTCTCCTCCTGTGTTGCAGAAGTCTGTCTTGAAAGAGTCAATGGGTAATAAATTGCTACTTGTGTTTTTAAGATTCCAGTGCAGGGCTTCCCTGGTGGGGCTCAGTGGTAAAAATAATCTACCTGCCAATGCAGGAGACCCGTGTTTGATCCCTGATCCAGGAAGATCTCACATGCCCTGGAGGAGCTAAACTTGAGCACCACAGCTATTGAGTCTGTGGTCTGGAGCCTGGAAGCTGCAACTACTAAGCCCACACATCACAGCTACTGAAGCTGGAGCATCCTAAAGCCTGGGCTCCACAAGCAGAGAAGACACGGCAATGAGAAGCCTGAGCACAGAAACTAGAGTCGCCCCTGCTCAATGTACCTAGAGAAAAGCCTGCTCAGCAACAAAGACCCAGAGCACCCCAAAATAAATTAATTAATAAAATTATTTAAAAGATAAGATTCAAATGGATAAATTTACTCTAGTGCACAGGCTAATTTTCCCCAGATAGCATTAAATGAAAGGCAGATCTGGCTGCTCACCACTTGAAAGGCAATACTCCAGAGGCAAGGCTAGTTGAAAGGAAAGATTGCTTTACTTTGGAGACCAGCAACTGCTGGAGCAATCCTGTATGTCCAAAGGCCCATTCCCTGCTGACAGTCTGTAAACAAGAACTTTTAAATGGGGAGTTCCATGGAGTATATAGGAGAAAGGAGGGGACTCCATGCAGAAACAGCACACAGACCACTCTAATGGCAGAGAGTGAAGAAGAACTAAGAGCCTCCTAAGAGTTCTAAGAGAAACTAAGAGGGTGAAAGAGGAGAGTGAAAAAGCTGGCTTAAAACTCAACATTCAAAAGAGAAAAGTCATGGCATCTGGTCCCATCACTTCATGGCAAATAGAAAGGGGAAAAGTGGAAAACAGTGACAGATTTTATTTTCTTGGGCTCTGACATCACTGTGGACAGTGACTGCAGCTATGAAATTAAAAGATGCTTGCTCCTAGGAAGAACAGCTATGACAAACCTAGATAGAGTATTAAAAAGCAGAAACACTTTGCCAACAAAGGTCCATGTAGTCAAAGTGATGGTTTTCCCAGTAGTTATGTACAAATGTAAGAAGGCGTGCATGCTAACTTGCTTCAGTCGTATCTGACTCTTTGTGACCCTATGGACTGTGTAGCCCACCAGGGTCCTCTGTCCATGGGATTCTCCAGGTAAGAATACTGGAGTAAGTTGTCATTTCCTCCTCCAGGGGATCTTCCCAACCCAGGGATTGAACTTGCATCCCTTACACTTCCTGCATTAGCAGGCAGGTTGTTTCCCACTAGTGCCACCTGGGAAGCCCCACAAATGTGAGAGTTGGGCTATAAAGCAGGCTGAGTGCTGAAAAGTTAATGGTTTCAAATTGTGGTGCTTGAGAAGATTCTTGAGAGTCCCTTGGACTGCAAGGAGATCCAACCAGTCCATCCTCAAGGAAATCATTCCTGAATATTCATTGGAAGGACGGATGTTGAAGTTGAAACTCCAATACTTTGGCCACCTGATGTGAAGAACTGACTCGTTGGAAAAGACCCCCTGGTGGTGGGAAAGATTGAGGGCGGGAGGAGAAGGGGATGACAGAGGATGAGATGGTTGGATGGTATCACCAACTCAATGGACATCTGTTTAAGTAAACTTCAGTAATTGGTGATGGACAGGGAGGCCTAGTGTGCTGCAGTCCATGGGGTCAAAAAGAGTTGGACACAAATGAGCAACTGAATTGAACTGATGCTGAAGTTGAAGTTCCAATACTTCGGCCATCTGATGCAAAAAGCCAACTCTTTGGAAAAGACCCTGATGCTGGGAAAGATTGAAAGCAAAGGGGAAAGAAGCAGCAGAGGATGAGATGGTTAGATAGCATGACCTACTGAATGGACATGAATTTGAACAAACCCTGGGAGATAGTGGAGGACAGAGGAGCCTGGTGTGCTACAGTCCATGGGGTTGCCAAGAATTCGACACAACTTAGTGAATGAACAACAACAACATGTCATGGACAGTCTGGTAATCAGGCAGTTAACTTCTTCCATCAAGTGGGAATTTTAGTTTCTACAAAACCACTCAAAGCGTATGGCTCAGAATATTATTTATAGTCTTTGAAGAGGTCCTTGACTTTGCTTAATGACTAAACTATTATTATTTCATCTTGTTTCATTGTTTTTCCTTTGTTTCTGGATTATCTCACTTCTTTGATTAAATTTATATTTTGATTAAAGTTTTTCTAGAGACAAAATGTGGGCTAAGGACATTGGAGGCAGGAGAAAGGAGCATAGGGTCCTGCTCTGTTTCAGTATCAGGTGAGAGAGCCAAGTACCTCTGAGAATCAGGCCAGTGGAAGCAGACAAGAGAAAAATTAGAAAGATACTCTAAGAATGATGCAAATTTATCTGGTGTTTGTGCATGAGAAAAAGGTTTGATGAAACATTTTCAGGTGAATATGTATGACATTCATAAACACTATGATGAAACATAAAGAGAAGCTCTTTTTAAAATTTTTTATTTATTTTAATTGGAGGCTAATTACTTTACAATATTGTAGTGGTTTTTGCCATACATTGACATGAATCAGCCGTGAGTGCACATCTGTTCCCCATCCTGAGGAATCTCTGCAGGAATGAATCAGTGCTGCTCTCCGTGTACCAGACTATGAACCCAGAATTCAATCCAGGAGCCATCACTGGACTGAGGGACAGACTCAACCATTTCCAAGATAATGTAGCCCATTGGTGGAACCACATATCCCTGTCCTTCGAACATGGTTTTGCTTTGGCAATCTTAACCACTGTGTTCAGTTCAGTTCAGTCACTCTGATGCACTTCCCTGGTAGCTCAAATGGTAAAGAATCTGCCTGCAATTCTGGAGACCCGGGTTCGATCCCTGGGTTGGGAAGATCCCCTGGAGGAGAGCATGGCAACCCACTCCAGTATTCTTGCCTGGAAAATCTACATGGACAGAGGAGCCTGGAGGGCTACAGTCTCATGGGGTCTCAAAGAGTGGGACACAACTGATCGACTTGGCACAGCAAACAGTAACTTGGATAAGGTATTTCACATTTAAAAATAATTCCCCTAAACATTTCTCAGTAAATTTGTTACAATGAACACTACAGTTGATATACGAATTAAAATAACTAACTATGCAAAGCAATTTTTATGAACAAGAAAATAATACAAGTTAGTGATGGAAGGAAAACTATGTAGAGCCAAACCTGGAGGACAACTGGAAGAGAGGGGAAAACCAGACCTCCTACGTGACAGGGAGTGAAAGGCAGAAAATCACTAGTAGGGAATCTCTTCTAAGGAGGTGCATTAAAGTTTTACTTTTCAGGGTATATTTTCCCAACTACCATCTCATAATAATCCTGACAATGTGATCACCAGGTATTTCAGTCTAAGAATAGTCACTTTCTCCGCCAACCCAAAGAGGCAGTGGCTGCTGCTGCTGCTAAGTCGCTTCAGTCGTGTCCGACTCTGTGCGACCCCATAGACGGCAGCCCAACAGGCTCCCCTGTCCCTGGGATTCTCCAGGCAAGAACACTGGAGTGGGTTGCCATTTCCTTCTCCATTGTGTGAAAGCGAAAAGTGAAAGTGAAGTTGCTCACTCGCGACCGACTCCTAGCGACCCCATGGACTGCAGCCTACCAGGCTCCTCCATCCATGGGATTTTCTAGGCAAGAGTACTGGAGTGGCTTGCTATTGCCTTCTCCGAAGAGGCAGTGGAGGTAACTCATATTACTAAGGACTTGCAGCAATGCACAGGTCATGAACTTCCTTGTGGCCTGAAAAGTAACCAGAGAGAAGTAGCCATGATCCCCCTTCCCCTTTATAACCTCAGAGTTTTTAGGAATTGTCTAGTGGGGTTAGATACCATTTCTTCAGCAGATATGCTGGTAGTGCCTGAATCTGATATTTTTTCCGGTCAGAACTGTCCAGGAAGTCTTTGTCTGTTTTTTGGTTTTTAGTGTTGTTGTTTTTTTTTTAATCTAGGAAAATTCTACATGGAGTGACTCTATTATGTCAAAGACAATTGCTACTTTAAAATTGAATTTTACTGGATCCTTCTCTTGTTTTCACAGTGCTAAGTTTCCTAAAATAACAAAATCACCAACTCCAATCACAGGCTGTTTGACAATGTGAGAAGTTTAAAGTGTAGACCTGACCATCAGGATGCATCTTTGAATTCTGAAAGATCTAACTAGTTTGCTGTGGGAGCAAAGGGGAAAGCTGTCTAGAAAACATCTTTGGGTGCAGAATGTAGTGGGTTCCTGGGACTGAGGTCCATGTGTGTATCTGGTTTTTTGGATAAGAAAGGTGGCACACAGACTTTCAGTTTCTTACAGTGTCAAGGATGGCATTCTTCATATTCTTTGAACCATCCTTCACATGTTTTCTCCTTACACAGAGAAACTTCTGGGCAGGATTGGTGTGTTCCTTGATACTGAAGGAGGTTTCACTTTCTTCAGTGTTGCCAAGTGTCCCCTTATACTCAGCTTAGTCATCCAGTTTCTGTGTCAGGCCTTATTTTTAAACTGGACACAGACTGAGGATTAAAACAAAGAACAATGAAATCAAAAGCCATGCTACTAAATAAATCTCTTTCTCTATATCATTTTCTTGAGAAATTCTATGTGAAATACTTTAGGATGCTATTGCTGGCTTATTTTTATGAATATAAGATTTTGATAGGCAGCAAAGTACAGTGCAGTTACAGAGGGTGATGGTCCTTCCCTGGCTGGAGTGGTCTCAGACCTCTCTGATCCTATGTCCTATCCCATTCCTTGAATCAGGAGTGCAGGGAGTGGGCATGGAGAATGGAATTACAGGACCAGAGGTTCAGCAGGCTTGCGCAGTGAGGCATAGCCAGAAATTAGGTAGAATATCAACTGGAATGTGGGGGAAATACTGGGAGCAGGTTTAGCAAAGGAGTCAGAGCCCTGGGTTTGTTGGGCGTGGCAGGGAGGGCCGTGATTCCAGTCAGTCTTTCCCAATATTCCTGGTCTCACCAGATACACACACACACACACACACAAATACACACACACACACCCATACACACACACAGATCACACTTGTGGATGTTTCTCCTGGTTGCACCAGAATCATGGAACAATGTGGTCCAGAATTTCTGCAGAGTTTATGCTTTTTTTTCTCTTTTTAATTTATATTTTATTGAAGTATAGATGACATACATTGTTGTGTTAGTTTCTGGTATACAGCAAGATGATTCAGTTATTTATATATATTCTTTTTTACCACCAGGGAAAATATAATTCCCCGTGCTATACAGTAGGACCTTATTCTTTATTGATTTTATATATAGTAATTTGGTTATGCCAATCCCCAACTCCTAATTTATCCTTCCCCCTCTTTTCTCTTTGGGAACCGTAGTTTTCTTCTCTATCTTTGTGAGTGTGTTTCTGTTTCATAAATAAGTTCATCTGTGTCATGTTCTAGATCCCACATATAGGTGATATCAACACTTAGTTTGCTTCCATGTCTTCACAATTGTAAATAGTGCTGCTATGAATACTAGGGTACCTCAGTTCAGTTCAGTTCAGTCGCTCAGTACCTATATCCATTCAAATTATAGTGTTCTCCATGTATATGCCCCAAGAGTTGGGTTGCTAGCAACCTTTTTTTTTTCTTTGGTTGCACTGGGTCTTCATTTCTGCATGCAGGCTTTCCCTAGTTGCTGTACATAGGCTTCTCATTGTGGTGGTTTCTCTTGTTGCAGAGCACAGGCTCTAGGGCGCTCAGGCTTCTGTAGGTATGGTGTGCAGGCTCAGTAGTTTTGGCTCATGGGGCTAGTTGTTATGCAGCATGCGGGATCTACCCAGACCAGGGATCGAACTCGTCCCCTGCATTGGCAGGTGGATTCTTATCCACTGTACCAAGAAGGAAGTCCTGTTTTTGTTTTTTAGGGGAACCATTATATATTTTTTCCATGGTGGCTGCAACATTCATATTCCCACCAACAATGCAGAAGATTTCCCTTTTCTCCATACCATCTCCAGCATTTGTTATTTGTAGACTTTTTAATGATGGCCATTATGACTGGTGTAAAGTGGCACCTCTAGTTGTTTTGATTTGCTTTTTTCTAATAATTATTCATGATCATCTTTTGACATGAATGTTTTCTTGAAAGCACACACGTACACATAAGTGCATACATGCACACATGCCCAAGCACACACATAAACACACATTGATGGTCTTTTTTTTTTTTTTATGAAGGTAGAGGTTTCACTTTCCTCAGTGTGGCCAAGTGTCCCCTTATACTCAGCTTAGTCATCCAGTTTCTGTGTCAGACCTTATTTTTAAACTGGTCACAGACTTTGAGGAATAAAACAAGGAACAATGAAATTAAAAGCCATGCTACTAAATAAATCTCTTTCTCTATATCATTTTCTTAAGAAATTCCATGTGAAACACTTTAGGATGTTATTGCTGGCTTATTTTTGTGAATTTAAGATTTTGATAGGCAGCACAGTACAGTGCAGTTACAGAGGGTGATGGTCCTTCCCTGGCTGGAGTGGTCTCAGACCCCTCTGATCCTGTGTCCTATCCCATTCCTTGAATCAGGAGTGCAGGGGGTGGGCATGGAGAATGGAATTACAGGACCAGAGGTTCAGCAGGCTTGCACAGTGAGGCATAGCCAGAAATTAGGTAGAATATCAACTGGAATGTGGGGGAAATACTGGGAGCAGGTTTAGCAAAGGACTCAGCGCCCTGGGTGTGGTGGGCGTGGCAGGGAGGGCAATGATTCCAATCAGTCTTTCCCAATATTCCTGGTCTCACCAGATACACACACACACACACACACACACACACACAGATCACACTTGTGGATTCTTCTCCTGGTTGCACCAGAATCATGGAACAATGTGGTCCAGAATTTCTGCAGAGTTTATGCTTTTTTTCTCTCTTTTTATCTTTTATTGAAGTATAGATGATATACATTGTTGTGTTAGTTTCTGGTATATAGCAAGATGATTCAGTTATTTATATATATTCTTTTTTACCACCAGGGAAAATATAATTCCCTGTGCTATACAGTAGGACCTTATTCTTTATCGATTTTATATATAGTAATTTGGTTCTGCCAATCCCCAACTCCTAATTTATCCTTCCCCCTCTTTTCTCTTTGGGAACCGTAGTTTTCTTCTCTATCTTTGTGAGTGTGTTTCTGTTTCATAAATAAGTTCATCTGTGTCATGTTCTAGATCCCACATATAGGTGATATCAACACTTAGTTTGCTTCCATGTCTTCACAATTGTAAATAGTGCTGCTATGAATACTAGGGTACCTCAGTTTAGTTCAGTTCAGTCGCTCAGTACCTATATCCATTCAAATTATAGTGTTCTCCATGTATATGCCCCAAGAGTTGGGTTGCTAGCAACCTTTTTTTTTTCTTTGGTTGCACTGGGTCTTCATTTCTGCATGCAGGCTTTCCCTAGTTGCTGTACATAGGCTTCTCATTGTGGTGGTTTCTCTTGTTGCAGAGCACAGGCTCTAGGGCGCTCAGGCTTCTGTAGGTATGGTGTGCAGGCTCAGTAGTTTTGGCTCATGGGGCTAGTTGTTATGCAGCATGCGGGATCTACCCAGACCAGGGATCGAACTCGTCCCCTGCATTGGCAGGTGGATTCTTATCCACTGTACCAAGAAGGAAGTCCTGTTTTTGTTTTTTAGGGGAACCATTATATATTTTTTCCATGGTGGCTGCAACATTCATATTCCCACCAACAATGCAGAAGATTTCCCTTTTCTCCATACCATCTCCAGCATTTGTTATTTGTAGACTTTTTAATGATGGCCATTATGACTGGTGTAAAGTGGCACCTCTAGTTGTTTTGATTTGCTTTTTTCTAATAATTATTCATGATCATCTTTTGACATGAATGTTTTCTTGAAAGCACACACGTACGCATAAGTGCATACATGCACACATGTCCAAGCACACACATAAACACACATTGATGGTCTTTTTTTTTTTCCTGAAAAACCTTCAGCTCTTTCAAAAGCCCTTCCCTGGAATTTTTATTTTCCATTTTCCTAATGGTGTATGTGTTACTCAGTTGTGTCTGACTCTTTGTGACTCCATGGACTATATAGCCCACCAGGCTCCTCTGTCCATGGAATTCTCTAGGCAGAAATACCACTGTGGGTTGCCATTCCCTTCTCCAGGGGATCTTCTCAAGTCAGGAATCAAACCTGGGTCTCCAGCAGTGCAGGCAGATTCTTTACCCACTGAGCCACCCGGGAAGCCCATTAATGGAACTATATATAAAAATCTTCCTCAAAGTTTTTGAAATTGTTTTTCCTAAAACTGATATCTTTGAGGTCTTTTGTTGTTATTGTTTGGTTGGTTTTACTTTAAATTACGGTGTGTTGTTGTTGTTTTAATTTTATTTTTACTTTATTTTGCTTTACAATACTGTATTTGTTTTGCCATACATTGACATGAGTCCACCACAGGTGTACATGAGTTCCCAATCCTGAACCCCCCTCCCACCTCCCACCCCATATCATCTCTCTGGATCATCCCCGTGCACCAGCCCCAAGCATCCTGTATCCTGTATTAAACATAGACTGGCGATTCATTTCTTACATGATAGTATACATGTTACAATGCCATTCTCCCAAATCATCCCACCCTCTCCCCCTCCCACAGAGTCCAAAAGTCCATTCTATACATCTGTGTCTCTTTTGCTGTCTCACATACAGGGTTATCATTACCATCTTTCTAAATTCCATATATATGTGTCAGTATACTGTATTGGTGTTTTTCTTTCTGGCTTACTTCACTCTGTATAATAGGTTCCAGTTTCATCCATCTCATTAGAACTGATTCAAATGAATTCTTTTTAATGGCTGAGTAATACTCCATTGTGTATATGTACCACAGCTTTCTTATCCATTCATCTGCTGATGGACATCTAGGTTGTTTCCATGTCCTGGCTATTATAAACAGTGCTGCAATGAACATTGGGGTACATGTGTCTCTTTCAATTCTGGTTTCCTCGGTGTGTATGCCCAGCAGTGGGATTGCTGGGTCATAAGGCAGTTCTATTTGCAGTTTTTTAAGGAATCTCCACACTGTTCTCCATAGTGGCTGTACTAGTTTGCATTCCCACCAACAGTGTAAGAGGGTTCCCTTTTCTCCACACCCTCTCCAGCATTTATTGCTTGTAGACTTTTGGATCGCAGCCATTCTGACTGGTGTGAAATGGTACCTCATTGTGGTCTTGATTTGCATTTCTCTGATAATGAGTGATGTTGAGCATCTTTTCATGTGTTTGTTAGCCATCCGTATGTCTTCTTTGGAGAAATGTCTGTTTAGTTCTTTGGCCCATTTTTTGATTGGGTCGTTTATTTTTCTGGAATTGAGCTGCATAAGTTGCTTGTATATTTTTGAGATTAGTTGTTTGTCAGTTGCTTCATTTGCTATTATTTTCTCCCATTCAGAAGGCTGTCTTTTCACCTTGCTTATAGTTTCCTTTGTTGTGCAGAAGCTTTTAATTTTAATTAGATCCCATTTGTTTATCTTTGCTTTTATTTCCAGTATTCTGGGAGGTGGGTCATAGAGGATCCTGCTGTGATTTATGTCGGAGAGTGTTTTGCCTATGTTCTCCTCTAGGAGTTTTATAGTTTCTGGTCTTATGTTTAGATCTTTAATCCATTTTGAGTTTATTTTTGTGAATGGTGTTAGAAAGTGTTCTAGTTTCATTCTTTTACACTTGGTTGCCCAGTTTTTCCAGCACCACTTGTTAAAGAGATTGTCTTTAATCCATTGTATATTCTTGCCTCCTTTGTCGAAGATAAGGTGTCCATAGGTGTGTGGATTTATCTCTGGGCTTTCTATTTTGTTCCATTGATCTATATTTCTGTCTTTGTGCCAGTACCATACTGTCTTGATGACTGTGGCTTTGTAGTACAGCCTGAAGTCAGGCAGGTTGAGTCCTCCAGTTCCATTCTTCTTTCTCAAGATTGCTTTGGCTATTTGAGATTAATAGTTCTATTAACATAAAAGTTATATACCATAACGATTATGCCATTTAAAGTACATAATTGAGTGTTTTTTAGTAATATACAAAAATTTGTTAAACAAGAACTAATTTCAGAACATATCCATCACTCCAAAAAGAAATCAATGCACATATTTACTCCTATCTCTCTTCCCACATCTCGTCACCCCCTTAATCCAGTTTTATTTTTCATGAATTTTTCTATTATATAGTTTCAATTAAATGGGTTCACACAATTTATGACTATTTATATCTGGTTGCTTTCAAGGTTCATCTACATTGTAAGCAGTGTGCTTTACTTGCATAAATGAACCAGACTGGGGTGTAGGAATGAAATGGTATACTTATTTATATCAGGTTAGTAAATGAAAGGAATGGTGCTTAGTGTATAGTTCAAATCATGGTGGAACTTGTGATATTCACTCATCGGGGGCTTCTTGGGCTTTCCAAGGAATTATATAAATCTTTTGACCTAGCAACATCACCTCTAGCATTCTTTCCAATAGAAATTGTAACAAACAAGGATACATGGACCAAAGAATGTATTACATACCATTTACAATAACTAAATCAGTAAATAGAAAATCAATCAAAATTTCCGAAATGTGGGATATCATTGAACAAAATATGCTACATATTAAACTATGTAAGTGACAATAGTTTGCACTTAGTCTATGACCTCTTGTATATTTTTAACTAGTTAATATTCTAAAACAGTTGACTCAATATGACAGCAAAAAATACTGAAAAACAATTCACCATACTAAATATTATAAGTTTAAAAATAGAAATCCACTGAAATCAGTCAAGTTCACAAACAGTAATCTTAGTGGACAAAATTTTAGTTTCTTTCTCTTGCATTCAGAAATGTGTACGATCAGATATGATCAATTTATTGAGTTCCAAACTATCTACCTAGTATACTTACTCAGTGTGGTCTTCATAATAAACTTATAATGGAACAAGGAGGTATTTTCATATTTGGTAAATTCTTTGGCATATAAACTCACAATGACTTTGTGACATGCCAACTTGGCAGGGCTACAAGACAGAGGGGAAGTGAAGGCAGCAGCCAGGTTGAAACATGCCCATAGGGTCACCCAGTCTGTGACTATTCACACAAACCCTAAAGTAATCCAAGGGCTATCATGAAGGGAGTTTGCAGACATAAGTCTCTCATCCTGATTCTAAACTAGAGAGCTTACACTAATTTATCTTCTTAGCTGCTGTCTGAGCAGCCGACTTTTTTAAAATATATTTTTAATTGGAGGATGTGTGTGTGTGTGTGTGTGTGTGTGTGTGTGTGTGTGTGTGTATCCCCTCTCCCTTAAGCCTCATTCCCACTTGCCCCACAGCAGGGGCAGACTTTTCATTGAACATGCACTTACAGGCCTAATGTCATCCACTTCTGAGAACTCTGGGCTAACACCATCACCAAACTCTTCCACTGAGGAGATCCAGAGTACCCGTGTGTTCCAAAGAGGAAACTGTATACCTGTGTCTGGTGCCCTGATTTTTGTGACTGCTGAAATTTGCAAATACAGAGAAACAATATAAAGTCACCTTTATGTCAGCATTCCTAAAAACACTTTATGACTAATTTGGAACACAAAATATTATTGTAGAAATTAACCTATACTGCCATACTTCACTTACCAAAGAAGCGTGCTAGGGAAATTGGTTAAGAATTGAAAAATAATGGCCTGGGGGATGCTTATAACAATTGTGGGCCCTCGTAAGACAGTGGTTGTGCTTTTGCCATTCAAGATCATTTTCATTTTTAAAAAACTTTTTATTTTGCATTGGAGTATAGCCAATTAACAAACAATGTCATGAGAGTCTCCAGTGAACAGCAAAGGGACTCAGCATAATATACACGTATCCATTGTCCCACAAACCCTCTTCCCATCCGGGCTGCCACATATCATTGAGCAAGGTTCCATGTGCTATATAGTAGGTCCTTGTTGGTTATCCATTTTAAATACAGCAGTGTGAACCTGTCCATCCCAAACTCCCAGACTATCCCTCTTCCTCCCATTCTCCCCGCTGACATCCATAAGTTCATTCTCTAAGTCTATGAATCTTCAAGATCATTTTTAAATGCACATTCATAAACATTTAGGTGCATCGACACCTTGCCTGCGTGCATATTCAGTCATTTCAGTTGTGTCTGACTCTTTGTGACCCTATGGGCTGTAGCCTCCAGACTCCTCAGTCCATGGAATTTTCCTGGCAAGTATACTGGAGTGGGTTGCCATTTCCTTCTCCAGTGGATCTTCCCAACCTAGGGGCCAAATCCGTGTCTCCTGTGTGTCCTGCATTGCAGGTGGGTTCTTTACCACTGAGCCACCTGGGAAGTCATCAACTCCTTAAAATATATATAAATAGTACAGGTGTCTTGAAAGAGTTAAAAGCAGGGTCCTGATTCCCACTCTTCCCAAAAATTCTGCCCTCTCCAGCTGACTGTCCAATGGGAAATATATCAGGAAAGAAAAGTGAGGATATTATGTGTTATTTCTTCAAAATATGTCTTTGTCCTAATTTTCCCACTGTGGTCATTAATGTTTCTGTTTTGTTCCAGAGCAACCTTTTAATGTCATTGGCCTGAAGGTGTGTCTGAGCTGGGGCTTCCTCTACTGTCCTGCATGAGCTGGGTGGGGAGCACCAGGCAGAAACCCCTGTGCTGTTGTTGCTGGGGGGCACTGGGGTGCTCGATCTGGAGTGTGAGGGTGAGGAACAAGAGATATTTCCATTCTGGAGTGGTGACCACAGGAGTTCTTACATTACAGTGTTCCTTTAAAGTGCAAAAATCAATCAATTGATAAAATGAAGCTCCTCCTCCATGACAGAACATATTTAAATGAACCTCAAGAAGCAGATTTCCAAGTTTTCTAAGACATTTAGCTAAACTCTCTAAGTGATAAAATAATCTTTCCAACTTTTGTGGTAAGTTAAAAATAAAAATGATTAATATTAAGAAAGTCACATATCATTATGTTTCATGGTGGGTTTGTAGTACAGTCAGTGACTCTTGATGAGAGGATGTTTGCAGAGACATGTATGTAGATAAGCCAAGGTGTTAAAGCAATCTTATCTTGTTTCAGGGAATCTCATCATCCGTATTAACCCCACTGGAAGACTGATGAAATACAATCATTTGGAACAAATGGGTGGGGTTCAGAGATTCAGTATAAGGAGACTCCAGGAGACAACATTTACTCCAGTACTGAGAGGGAGTGTTTGGAGCTCATCTGGATCTTGAGACTTCAGAAAGCTATCAGACCACATTGGAACTCTTGATCCCTAAGCCAACTTTACATTATTCTCCAGGGAACTGTTTCTACATCTCCTAGGTGTGTACACAGTTCACCACAGAACAGCTCCTGGGACTCTCTTGAGGAAGGTGGGGGGGGGGCACAATTTACTAATTATAACAGAAAATGAGGTTGTTTCATTGAAGTAACTGTGTGTGCCCACTTAGTAAAATTATTGTATCTCTATATTGTCTAAATGGCATACATGTTGGAATTAATGGTGACTAATTTTAGTTCTCTAATTTCGTTCATCTCTTAGTTATTCCTATGCATTATGAGGACTCAGAAAGTGGTATAGATCCTAAAAGTAATTTTTAGAGCTATTTATCTCCATATGTAATACCTCAAATGGTCTATTTTAAAAATGGAGTGTGCCTCTATACACAGGAGAGATAATATTGTCCACTATTGTATTCTATTGAACTAGGTAAAGAATGCAATAATTTGAGAAAAATATTATTTTAAAGTGAAGTAACTGTTTTCTCTTCATAAATGTGAGTTTTTATGGCTGAAATTTTAAAGAAACTAAGAAATAATTCAGCAGGCAGAAAAGTGACACGAGATGTCTGAGGAATTTCTGTACTTAACTAGTACAGACACAAGGAGCCAATATTTTAGCAAAGTCAATTTTAAAGAGTATGATTTGTTTTTTGGTGCTGATTATCACCATTACATGCAAACTGCATCTTACCACAAGATGAAAGGGGTGTCTGATAATAGTTTTAAAGACTTGGAAGATATAACCCTATGGTTTCAGTTTTGGTTTGATTAGGGGGGGGGACACAATTTACTAATTATAACAGAAAATGAGGTTGTTTCATTGAAGTAACTGTGTGTGCCCACTTAGTAAAATTATTGTATCTCTATATTGTCTAAATGGCATACATGTTGGAATTAATGGTGACTAATTTTAGTTCTCTAATTTCGTTCATCTCTTAGTTATTCCTATGCATTATGAGGACTCAGAAAGTGGTATAGATCCTAAAAGTAATTTTTAGAGCTATTTATCTCCATATGTAATACCTCAAATGGTCTATTTTAAAAATGGAGTGTGCCTCTATACACAGGAGAGATAATATTGTCCACTATTGTATTCTATTGAACTAGGTAAAGAATGCAATAATTTGAGAAAAATATTATTTTAAAGTGAAGTAACTGTTTTCTCTTCATAAATGTGAGTTTTTATGGCTGAAATTTTAAAGAAACTAAGAAATAATTCAGCAGGCAGAAAAGTGACACGAGATGTCTGAGGAATTTCTGTACTTAACTAGTACAGACACAAGGAGCCAATATTTTAGCAAAGTCAATTTTAAAGAGTATGATTTGTTTTTTGGTGCTGATTATCACCATTACATGCAAACTGCATCTTACCACAAGATGAAAGGGGTGTCTGATAATAGTTTTAAAGACTTGGAAGATATAACCCTATGGTTTCAGTTTTGGTTTGATTAATGAGTATGATACAGATTAAACAGGAAGGCAAAGGCAAGCAATCAGTATGTGGAATTAGTATATGTTACAATTCATGAAGGGCTTCCCTGGTGGCTCAGAGGTAAAGAATCTGCCTGCAATGCAGGAGACCGCCAAATAACCCTATGGTTTCAGTTTTGGTTTGATTAATGAGTATGATACAGATTAAACAGGAAGGCAAAGGCAAGCAATCAGTATGTGGAATTAGTATATGTTACAATTCATGAAGGGCTTCCCTGGTGGTTCAGAGGTAAAGAATCTGCCTGCAATGCAGGAGACCGCCAGTAGTTTCTGTTACATAGGATCCTATTTGACAAAATTTGGTTTCATCTTCATTAACTCTGAATGTATTCAGAAAGTGTTTTGGAGAGAAGAAAAGTGATTGTGGATGTGAATTTAGATTGAGATAAAACAAAGGACATCCAATCACAGGAATACTGACAATCACAGGAAATAATAAAATACAAGCTTAGTCAAATATCATGTGCTAAATCAATGACTGGCATGGAGTATTTTGATTGATTGTTTAGGGCAATCAAGACCCGCAACAAAGAGCTATAAATTAGGTCAAACTCCTGAAGCTCATGCTACTTAGAGGAATATAAGACCTCAACAAAATTGAAGTTTTCCTCTATGATTGTTTAGGGCAATCAGGACCCACCACACAGAGCTATCACTTAGATCCAACTCCAGAAGTTCATGCTATACAGGGGAAAACAAGACCTCAGCTAAACTGAGCTTCTCCATTAGGTAGTGGAGAAATGGTCAAGAAGTAAATAGTTTTGGTTTGATAGCTTTGAAGACTAACTATAGCTCTTGAGAGCTGTCCTTTTGTCTCAGTTTTCCATCTGCATCAAAGCAAAATCCATCCTCTCCGTTCCCAATGCAGTTGCACGATTGAGTCACATCCCCCCTTGTCTAATTTTGCTTGCTCCTTTGTGTCTTTGCAGAAGAGAATTAAGTCCTGATTTTCTTCCCTCAGGAAAATGGACTCAGAAATCCCAGAAGCCTTCCAGAAGGAGCTCACCTGCTTCATCTGCCTGAATTTCCTTCTAGACCCAGTCACCATAGGCTGTGGGCACAGCTTCTGTAGGTCCTGTCTTTGTCTTTTCTGGGAACAAGCCGAAGTCCCTGCCAGTTGTCCAGGTGCGGATAATGATCAGAACAGACAAACCTCAAAACCACTTTTCTTCTGAAGACTCTGGTGTCCACTGTCAGAAAAGCCAATCTCAGGCAATTCCTGAAGTGTGAGGAACACCTGTGTGGGACCCACAAGTAGACAAAGATGATCTTCTGTGAAGCCGACAAGAGCTTGCTCTGTTTGGTCTGCTCTCAAGGTCAGGAGCACAAGACTCACAGACATTGTCCCGCTGAAGAGGCTGCTGAGGAATCCTGGCTGAGCAATGCCTCTGAGAGCACTTAGGAAGCTTGGGGATGGTACACCTAAGAGACTAAAAGGATATGATGATCATGATGATGACCGAAACTTCTCTTTACTGAGTGCCAGGACAAATCTAGTTAGCAGTGATACAGTTGTGAAGAAAATGCCATAGCACACCTGCCTTTATGGAGCTTGTATCCACTGGCTTGCTTATGAAGTCAACTGGTTGTAAAGTCATGTCTGACTTTGTGACCTCATGGACTATAGCCCGCCAGGCTCCTCAGTCCATGGCATTTCCCAGCAAGAACACTGGAGTGGGTTGCCATTTCCTTCTCCAGGGCATCTTCCTGACCCAGGGATTGAACCCACATCCCCTGCATTGGCATGTGGATTCCTTACTGCTGAGCCAATAGGAAGCTCCCGTGATTATTTGGATGACACATTATTATGCCTCTGTAAAGCCTTCATTTTGAGAAAAGTCTTTGACTCCAAAATCTACAAGTGTAAAAAGTCTTTGCCATTGGATCCTGGTTTCCTAACCCTGGACAAAGAAGGAAGATTCAGTACATTGGAATTAACAGGGGACAAACATCACTAGAATCAAACTCTGATACAAGATGCCACAGTATCTGAAAATTAGCTATCTTCAACAAAACCTTGTTCCTTTCTCTAAATGGATGATTCCCTGGGTGTGGTTCTGTGGTGCGGAATTTCTGGAAATGGATCATTAGTGAGGAAGAACAGGGAAATGTGGTGATCTGTTATGGCCTTGCTAATCTTCCTCCAGTTCCTGTACTGACATTCCCTAGCACACTCCCACATTTGGGATCTGAAACCGCAATCTTTTCTGGTGCTAAAATTCAATTATTTTACAGGAGAAGCTGGCAAACCAAATGAGATCTTTATGGGAAAAGATAGAAGATGTTGAAAGAAACCTCAAAAAATATGGCAAAATAACTGATGCTTGGATGGTAAATAGGAGAATGCATTTTCTCTTTGAAAAAGATCAAGGCAGACATGCTAGAAACTTGTCCCTTAATAGTTTGAAGTGAAATAATCATGTGCTAAAAAATTCAGAGGATGGGTGGAACACTAGAATAATATTCCATGTACCATTTCAACCTACATTTCCAAGCCTCTTGGACTTTTTGGAATCTAATGGATCAGGATGTACAGCAAAAGATCCACTAGAAGAATGCAGCACAAGTATTGAGATGGAGGCACATGATGGGACGTGGATGACTCCACACCAGGGATTCAGGATCTCAGGGGAAACTTCTCAGGTTTAAGATCAGTTCTCATTCTGAAGATCAGGGGGCCATTTAAAAATTCATGGGTTATTTCAGGCACAGATTTCTGTATAAGTCGTACATTCTAGAAAGTAAGGGACATATTATTGAGAAACACAAATGTTTTCAATCTGATTAGTACCTGAGCTCAGGTGGATACAAAGGAAATTGAACAGCAATTTAAGGGATGTGAGTTTCATGGTGAAGAGTGACAGCTCACTATCTAGAGAGTAAGCAGAAAATGTGACATGTTAAAGAAAAACCTCAGGAGGGAAAGGAATAAGGAGAAACAGATAAAGAGTGAGAGAGAGTGAATTCATCAATACTGGGAAGGAATATGCAATGGAATGAGGATGAATGACCTTCTAAACAATGTGGGCAGGAGCCTGTGACCTTACAGAGCCTGTTTGTAGAGAGAAAAGGAACGAAAGAAATGACTGGGAGGATGAGCATCTGTTTGAGGTAGGTAGATAAAAATCTGAAGATCTTTCCTTAGAATACCAACCCTGAGGGTAAAATGGAACATAGCTGCTCACAGAGAAGTCAGGCTATGGACTCTGGGATGTTTGAGATGAGACATCAGTTTACTTCTTAACGTTGAAATCAGGTTATTGCACATGATGTATGAATTACCCATAGATTTCAATTGCTTGCATGGGTCTTTCAGATTTGATAGGAGGCATATGAAAGAAATGACCCATGAAAAGATTTTCTCCAGATGTTTCAGAAACATCTGTATGAAATGGATGGAAGTTATTTGAGAAAAGGGTGGGTTTGACTCTAGACCTAGTCAAAAACCATGAAAAATAAGTGAAGGAAAGAGGAATAAGTCTGATTTCTGAGAAGAGGGAAGATATGAATTTAAGATGGGTGTAGCTTCTTGGGAGACAGAATGAGTCAGCGCAAACTAAATGCTGTTGAAACCCCTCTCCCAACAGTTTTACGTGAATAGATACGGAGACATGATTAGGAAAACTTATCAGATGGTAACTCCAATTCTTCAGGAGGGAGAAAATTACTACAAAGGGTTTATTACAAAAGAAGGCTAAAAGATTTGAAAGCAAATCAGAAAGAAACAAAAGGAACTGAGTGGGGAGAAGACAGATCTCAAAGTAATATACAAAGAATTCAAGAAAATGTCCTATAAACCAAATGTGGAGCTGCTCCAGGTAAGGACTGAGAACTGAAAATGTATTATCTGAAGCTCACACCTTTGATGCCCATTAGATGGTACCAGAGGTCTATTTTTTCATCTCTTGCATTATAAGGTGGGAGTCTCTCCTAGTGAGAAATACTATAGAGAAAGTACAACTCGCGAATCATGATTGAGCAAGCTTTGCAGAATTGTGAAGATGGAGACTCCTTGGGGAATACTCCCTTCTCAAAATCTCCTTTTGTAATTTGATTCTGTAAAAACCAGAAAGGAACAACATTTGTACTGCCATTCAATGTTTTGATCTCCAATTGGGCAATGGGAGAAATTTTAGACACATTCATAAGTTTTCACCTCATGTTGGAATATCCCAAGTTTGAGTTGCCATTAGTTTGGGGCATATTAAACTTTTAGGACAAGCCCTAGGAAACATCAATTTACAGAGAGCTGACGGTTGTCCAGTCACTACCCTTGTACTTCTCTCTCTTCTTCTCCCTCCAAATTTCTTAATTTATCAATAATTTGGATTATCTCAACATGCTGTGCCAATTTCCTTTGAGGAGAAAATAGACAATGGGTGTCCTGACTGTTTTCTTATGGTGGTGATAAGAGCTTTTCTGAAGTTTTCCCCAACCCAAATACTGGTTGGCTATTTATGAAGAAGTCTAGTCTTATGTTTCCTTATTTTATTTTTGACAGGAATTGGGAGANTTATCAATAATTTGGATTATCTCAACATGCTGTGCCAATTTCCTTTGAGGAGAAAATAGACAATGGGTGTCCTGACTGTTTTCTTATGGTGGTGATAAGAGCTTTTCTGAAGTTTTCCCCAACCCAAATACTGGTTGGCTATTTATGAAGAAGTCTAGTCTTATGTTTCCTTATTTTATTTTTGACAGGAATTGGGAGACGAACTGAAATAGTAAGTCTGATCTTGCAATGCTGATGATGGCACTGTGAGGGCTGTGTAAGAGATCAAGCTTTTTTTTCCCATTTAACAAAGGGACCACATAGTGTGCCAGACAATACTACATTGCTTGTGTGTATATATATCTATGGGGCTTCCCAGGTGGCACTAGTGGTAAAGAACCCTCCTGCCAATGCAGGAGACACAAGAGATGCAGGTTCAATCCCTGAGTTGGGAAGATCCCCTGGAAGAGGGCATGGCAACCCACTCCAGTATTCTTGCCTGGAGAATCCCATGGTCAGACAAGCCTGGCAGACTACAATGCATAGGGTCACACAGAATTGGATGCAACTTAACATGCACATACTGTTCATGGGGTTCTCAAGGCAAGAATACTGAAGTGGCTTGCCATTCCCTTCTCCAGTGGACCACATTCTGTCAGACCTCTCCGCCATGACCCGTCCGTCTTGGGTTGCCCCACAGGCATGGCTTGGTTTCATTGAGTTAGACAAGGCTGTGGTCCT
>SJYT01064087.1:26319-36846 GCA_006410635.1 Cephalophus harveyi
CTTGAGAGTCCCTTGGACTGCAAGGAGATCCAACCAGTCCATTCTGAAGGAGATCAGCCCTGGGATTTCTTTGGAAGGAATGATGCTAAAGCTGAAACTCCAGTACTTTGGCCACCTCATGAGAAGAGTTGACTCATTGGAAAAGACTCTGATGCTGGGAGGGATTGGGGGCAGGAGGAGAAGGGGACGACAGAGGATGAGATGGCTGGATGGCATCACGGCCACTCGACGAATGTGAGTCTGAGTGAACTCCGGGAGTTGGTGATGGACTGGGAGGCCTGGCGTGCTGCGATACATGGGGTCGCAAAGAGTCGGACATGACTGAGTGATTTCACTTCACTTAACACGCACATATCCGTGTCTGTTTTGTTGAATATGATTTCCTGTTACACTTGAAGTAATTAATAGCATATTTTGCTCCTGTGGTTGAGGGAGGTATGTGTTGCCAATGCCCAATGCAGACTTTTCCAAAAGGCTAGTTTTTACTGATTTAAATTTCAAGATCATAAACTTGTTGAAGCTCAAGGCCTAGTATTTGCAGGCATTAGGTGAGAAAGATAAGTACCTCTGGGAAATGGGGGTGAAAACAAACCATAAGGAAAATGAGAAAAAAATTTCCCAAGAATAGCCTGATCCTATCCCATGCTTGTGGGAAAAGGATTTAGATGAAGAATGTTGAGCTGAAGGATGCTGTCTTATCCTAAAGGCTTTAAGAAGCCTTGGGCAGCAGAAGGATGAACCGCATCTTCCTCCTACAGGAGTGAGTCAGCACAGCTGCACGTGCCTCAGCCTCTGCTCCCAGAACTCCCTGCACAACCCACGGCCGGGCTGATGGACTGGCTCAGCCGCTTCCGGGGTGAGTGTCACCCCACTGGTGTGTCTGCCCTGCAGGGTCCCTCAGTGTTGGTTTCTATAGATTGTCTTTCCCTTTTCATCTCTCAGCTTGTGCAGAACAGCCTGCAAATAGGCACATACAGACACGTGCGGTCACAGAGTCACTAAAATCCCCCACAGAATACACACAGGCTGGTGCAGGGACTGATGCGATTCATGCCTCATCAGTTACTTATAAATTTGAATAATCTGTATAATGAAGAAAAGGACATACTCCAAAATGGATCCTGGATCCCTAGAAATATCATCACCTACCATGTCGGTTGTTCACCAAAAGCTGGTTATTAATCCAGGGTATTCCAGTTTCAGAGTTTAAGTGCAGTTACATAGAGAAAGTTTCTTAGCAATTGAATGTATGATATGTTTTCCCATTGATATAATCTGAACAAACATATAAGCCTCAAAAAAAAGTATGGAAACCACAAGGAAGCAAATGGTTGGTGGATGGGCCCCACAGAGCTCCATGATAAACCTCAGCCTGGAGGGTGACTTGTCAGGAAGTGGAAGACTAGACCTTAGGCTGGAACTGCAGATCAAAAGCAGAGAAAAGCCTACAAGTAAATCACTTATAAGAAGCCACCCTTAGGTTTTGTTTCCTCAATGTCCATTTGCTAATTTAACTGAAATGGAAGAATGATCACCAATTCTCTATTCTACTAAAGACTAGACCTTAGGCTGGAACTGCAGATCAAAAGCAGAGAAAAGCCTACAAGTAAATCACTTATAAGAAGCCACCCTTAGGTTTTGTTTCCTCAATGTCCATTTGCTAATTTAACTGAAATGGAAGAATGATCACCAATTCTCTATTCTACTACGTATTTTTTTTTTTTCCCTTGAGCAGGAGTAATGGAGGTGGAGGTAAGATATATTGCCATGGTCTTGGAGATGATCAAGGCCTATTGTCCAGACTTTTAGATGGAGTAAAAAGTACCCAGCCAGAAGTAGACATGACCTCCCTATTGTTTATAATCTCTGAGTTTTTAAGCAGTTTTTTCCATGGTAACTAATAATCTATTTCCTTGGCAGATTTCCTGGCAATGTTTCAATCCAATGTTTTCCAGTTAAAACTATGTTTCTAGTAAACTTAAGACTTTTCACCCAGTGAGACTCTAGATAAACCCTCTTCTCTCATAGATCATTTTAATACTAATTTTGACTGGCATATTCTCTCATCTCTCCACAGTAACTTTTTCACTCAATAATGAAGTAAGTAGTCAGCACATCAGGCTGTTCGATGATCTAAGAAATCTGAAGTATGAACATGACAGCCTCCATGCATCTTTGGACGGTGGAACATCGAAGTATTTTGCTGCATGGGGAGTCCAGAGCTTCACCTCCGGCAAACAGTACTGGGAGATGTTCGTGGACAGCTTTTGGGACTGGGCTGTAGGTGTCTGTAAGGATTCCTGGATAAGGAAGGACGACGGCATACTGGATGAGTCCAACAGGGATAACTTTCTCCTTGTGTGTGTGAAGCAGGATGACCATTACCAACTCTGGATCGCCACCCCCACCACGCCTCTGTACATAGAGAGACCTCTGGGCAGGGCTGGGGTGTTCCTTGATTGTGACATTGAGAGTGTAAGTTTTGTGGATGCTGCCAAGCACTCCCTCCTTTGGAGTACAATGATGGCGTGTGCACTTTCCCTGGCAGGTCCTTCATCTGCACTGGCCACAGGTGAGGATCTGAGTCACGGCCCAGACGGGATGCTCAGGACTCCTTCTCTGGCGGGGCCCTTGTCCAGTGCTGCAAAAGAATACTTCATTGTCTTTAGGCTCTTTCTACTGTAATGGACCCTCCTTTTTATATTATAAAGCAAGTGCCAACTGCCAACTTTTGTTGGTTTCTACTATCATCTTGACAGTGAAATCTTCCCTTATAGCCGTTTGTCTGGATTATATGAAATGGTTATTCACCTGCGCTGTGAGCTTGCTGGACTCAACAAAATATGACCATGTGCTTCCCATTTCCTGCATCCCAGGGCTTAAACAGCATGGACAGACCTTATCCCTAACCAGATCCAGGTCAGCCCCCAACCTTCTCCTCCTCCCTCGAAAACTGCTCTGTCCTACACATCTATTCACCCTCTGGGTGAAAACCGATTTGCAGGGAAATCTCCACTGACCCTGGAGACTGGGATAAGCATTTTTCAGAGAATCCAGAATTAGCAGGTCCTTTTTTACTACAATAATACAAAAAAAGTGCTTCATGAGGGGGACTGGACAAATCTTTGCCTGAAGAAATTAATAAATAAATACTCCTTATTGGAAAGGAGGTTTGCAGTAGAAGTTAGGGACTAGAGTCTAAAAGTTTAAGTTTTCAAGATTTGAAAGTGGATGTCAAAAACTAAATAGATTACACACATTGAGCTTAAGTGTATTTGTATGTTGGAGGCTCGGTTAAGCATAGATATATAAGTGTGGGGGTGATTGTGGGTATTGCAATCATACTGGTGGTATGTTACTCTTTTTTATTATTTTAATTTAGAATTATCACCTGGGCATGAAGGATGGGATGGGATGGCAGGGAGCACGTCTGTTCCCATTTTCTGATCATACAATAGAGCATTTCTTTTAATTTAAATATTTTTGCCCCATACTGAATTACATATTCACCATTGTATTTCTAGCACTAAAGATACTTTCTAAATGTATATTGATAAGTTTTTCAATACTGGTTTGTTAAACTTACTCTCTAGCTCATGTAGAAATGTTGCCAAAACCAGCACTCAAGAAACCAAGCACCACACTCGGAGAGTTGGAGAACTCAGGTTTTTTTTTATAAATTTATTCCTTTTAATTGGAAGTTTATTATGCCAGTGGGCCCAGAGGAGTTAACACTCCAAGCTCTGAGCCCCGAACAAAGGGATTACAGAGTTTTTATAGACAGACTGTAGTGGGCAACACTAGCTGCTAACAGGCTGGTTTAAACAAGGGGTTTCACGCACAGGAACAATGGTCAACATGGGGAGGGGGATGTCTGACCTGGACAGGCATGATTAAGCAGGATTGCAGGGGCTGGGTGACTGCAAAGATCAGGACAAGGGTGAGTGAGATAAAACCCAGTTCCTAGTATTGCAAGTCCCCACTTTCTGAGACTACATGACCTATGTGATCTAGACTTTGAAAGGGGCAAGCTGAGTTACAGAGGGAGATGGAGAAAGAGGTTTAGGTAAAATTTTAACTTTTCTTCTTCAATAAATCTTACTACATCTTAGTAGCAAAAGTCTCCTATATTACCTGCGATTTGAAATAAAAGAATCATGTCTTTGGCACTAATTTTACAAATTTCATATTGAACAGAGAAGCAAATTATATAATTTGCAGCATGGTTTTCCAAATACATTCAGCATTTCAACCATTTAGAATTCATTTAAGTACAGATATTTCCTCCTAGTCATGAGAATGAAAGTGTGTTTTTATATTTACCACAATAACAAAAGCACCTACAAGAATCTAGACGGGGCAAAAAAAAATACTTAACTTTATTTTTTGGCTGCTTCAAGTTATCTTACTTGGAATACACAGAAAAAAATCCACAGGTGAGAAGTTGTGTTCTACGGTTATGTCTTTTAAACAATGTTTTGTATTTACAATTTTTTTTTTTTCCTAATTAAAAGCACCAGCTGCAGATACAGGCTGCTAAAAACATGAGACATTACAAACCCATTAAAAGACAGCTTGCCAAACATGATTCAGTGGACACGAGTTTGAGCAAACTCCAGGAGATAGTGAAGGACGGGGAAGCCTGGCGTGCTGCAGTCCACGGGCCCGCAGAGTTGGACACCACAGTGAGTGAACAGCAACAATGCCAAACATATCGGGTTGGCCAAAAAATTTGTTCAGGCTTTTCCATAAGCTGTCGTGGAAAAACCCAAATGAACTTTTTGGCCAACCCAATACTTATTTTTAAAAAACCCTCTAAGGAGACAAAAACCATGCAGAGAACAGACTTACCCACTGTGCCAGGCAGCCCTTTCCAATTTCCCTGCCTGTATTCCCAGTAAGTTGGACAAGGAGTGCTGACCCCAGAGCGGGGACCTTGGCCTCACTCATGGTGACTGTCAGGACCCAACAAGGAGGGGAGGCAGTTCTGGGTCTGTGACGGAGCGTGACACCTCCTGGACCGGCACCTCCAGAACCGCAGGCCCTGAGGGCCACCCCAGCCAGTGGGAAGAAGTGGGAGGCACACACAAAGGGTCCGACTAGCTTTCAATGGTTCACCTGCCCACAGGAATCTTTCTGCCGCTTCCTCACATTCCTGTAAAGTTTTGGAATTTTATTATCTGTTTTCCCTAAACACTTATTGAAGGGAAAGGCTACTCCAGTATCCTGGCCTGGAGAATTCCATGGGCAGAGGAGCCTGGTGGGCTACAGTCTATGCGATCGCAAAGAGTCGGACATGACTGAGCGATTTTCACCGTCACTTTAGCTGTATGAGACTAGCTGTAATGGCTCCCTGGGGGCTTGCTTGCTGTCTGTTTTAAATTCTTATGATTAAAAAACTGCGAAGCACTGAATTGGGATAGTATTTACGACAGCTTTACATAACTGAAAGGTGAAGGGGAGGCTCAAAGTTCATACAAATGCACGCATACATGTACACTTGGGTTGGCCTCCATGAAGCTAGAGTGGAATATTAAATATTAAGTACTGAATTTTGGGGGTGGCTTCCCAGGTGGCTCAGTGGTAAAGAATCCACTTGTCAATGCAGGAGACATAGGTTCGATCCCTGGACCGAGAAGATCACCTGGAGAAGGAAATAGCAACCCACTCCAGTATTCTTCCTGAAAAATTCCAGAGGACCCTTGCAGGCTACAGTCCAGAGGGTCACAAAGAGTTGGACACAACTGGGTGGCTGAGCACATAGGCACACACTGAATTTCTAACTGTAAACTTAAGAGTTTATCCCTAACTTTACATGTATACAGATAACAGAATGGTCACTACAAGCACTTTAATATCAAGATGTTAAATGTTAAGGTTCTTATTTAAACCGCTCTACATACAAAATGCCCTAGAAGCAAAGAAAGGCTTAAACATAGAGAGATAAACATGATGTGGAGCATGCCTGACCTCCTTGTACGGAGAAGAGCACACACAGGTAAAAAAGAGCCACATACTCAGAGGTAGTAGGAGTTGACAGCGAGGCTGTGGTCTGGACTGACCCTCTCCAGCAAACTGTTTAGTTCCCTCTGGGTGTCTGTTTCCCTCCTTTATATACCCGCTCACCAGGTAGGTGACGATGAAGGCCCACAGCTCCCAGTCATTGGTGAGCCTCAAAGCTGTGGTGAACTGGACTTCAGTGCTGTCCATGCCGTTGGCAGAGACACAGGCCAGGCCCAGCAGGGTACGCAGCTGAGCTGTGTGGCTAGGAGGGTTGGAAGGCGGGGGTCGCGTTGCCGGTGCAGCCAACAGACTTGGGAGATCTCCTGCAGCCCAGTGGACCGTATCCTCTGCCCAGCCTGCACCTGCGGGTGTAGTCATGCAAGATTATTTGGAAGGAGGACAGGACGGGCTGCAATCGAGCATTTTAAGCTTCTCCAGCCACGAGGAAAAGTCTGAGTGCTTCTGCGCCTTCTCTCAATAGCTGGCTCCCGTGGAATGCATCACAGTCTCCACAGTCTCACGCGTGCTCCTTAGGAAACGGGTGGAAGAGGTCAGCGGGTTTGCTGGATCGGCAGGATCTCTTCGAGCGCAGTGTGGAGACAGTCTAGACACACTGCTGTTGCTGCTTCATCTCTTTACCTGCCTGGCATCAGGAGCACCTACCTGGAGCACCAGGAAGAAGAAACACAGAGACTTTCTGAGTGGGGTTCCTTTGCAGGTCCTCTACTATCTGTCCATGGAGGGTCAACAGTGGGTGGACTTCCAGCAACAGCAGCCGCATTCCTTGCTGAGCGGGAACAGCGCCCACGTGTACTCAGATCCCACCACCCGGGCGAACGCGGCCCCACACGCAGGAGGCTGCAGGCTGACAGGGGGTCCTTCTCGAGTGTGTGCAGTCGTGTAAGCTGTAAGACCAAGCGGCAGTGCCAGAACAAGGCCTGCTCTGAGATCTAGATTACTTCTCACAGCAGCGACTTTCCTGAATCAATGGAAGTCTCTTGACCGCAAAATTCAGACAAAAGCCTTGCTGCTTCCGATTTAGCATCTTTGAAACAGTGGGTTTTGCTGTGATGTCAGCTGCCCTCTCCAGGTGGCTACCCGCCTGCTCCCTGTTCTCAGAGTGAAGACACAGCAGGGAGCCAAGTTGCAGGTGCATTAGGGCTTCAGTGGGTTGCGGTAGCTTGAAGGAGAACATGGCCTTCAAGCAGTGCGGCACAGGGCTGGAAATGCTCCTGGAAGTCCAAGAGTACCGGTACCATGACACTTCCTCCAGGCATCATCAGGAGAAACCCTGCCTTAATGCTCTGAAGCATCAGCTTTAAAGTCACAATCAGGACAATAACGTATCTTCATTTTTAACATCATTTTAGACGCATGGCAAGACATAATGTGAAATAAATTTCAGGTATAACAAGTGTAAATATTATCATTATTTCTGGTATTATAAATACCAGAAATACAGTTATGAACAATAAAATAAATCTCTAAGATTTCTAGCAACAAAACTAACACTCAAACCTATTTTTACACATATAAAAGATGAAACTACTTAGTAAATGCAAGTTTTAATGAAAACAAAACAAAAAAAAAAAAAATGAAAGAAGCCAGGAACTTTTAGGGGGGAAAAAAGGAAAGCATAATGAGAGGGCATTAACCTTAAACAGATTTTCAAATATATTCTGGTTTGCAGGAGGAGGGATGGGTGGTATTGGAGATTGGAGCAACACTAGTTTGTATTTACAGTTATTCTCCCAGCAGTGTCCCCTCCTCTCATGTATATGGACCTGATGCAGTGAATACTTCTCAAGTTCTCTTCTTCCCAACCTATCCTACTTTATATGGAGGAGGAAGGGAAAGGAAAGAAAGAAAGAAGGAAGGAAAAGAGGGAGGGAAACTGGCAAGAGTGAGACTCCACTCCCTTTGACATAGATTCCCTAGAGTTTTGCTGAAAAGTCCTCTGTTCCACCATTTAAGGAATAAAAAATTAATTTTGGAGTCTGAGTCAGAGGAGTCCCCTTAGGAAGGTGAGTTACAGACGGTGCTCTCAACATCACAGTCTTCATCTTTATCCCCACTGCTTTCAAATTCACAGTCTTCATCTTCTCTGCACTGGTCTGAGGAGTCAGTGGCATCCTCCTCTGCATCTTCCTCATTTTCCTCTGATCTCCCTGAGGCAGGAGAATGTTCTCCAATCATGTCTGATGATTCTGACTCTGAAGCCTGAAGCCCCTGGTCCTCCCTAAGCCTTCCTTGCAAATTCCCTGATGATGGGGACTGCAGACCCATCCTTCTAATCTTGGGGTTCGGGCCCCCCATCATGCTCATGTTCTTAGGCTTAGCACAGGTCGCCTCTCTGTAAGCAGCATATTCTTCAGGAGACAGAGTCCTGAGCCAGAGATCAAGGTCCACCTTGTACTGTGTCTGCAGTCCCTCCGCCTGCTTCTTATAAAGCTCCTTTTGGTCCTGGGGAACTCGCTGCCAGCGTCTACTGATCTCCACCATGCGCTCCCTCGGGGGCACCACTTTCAGCTCCCTGCTTGACCAGAGATCCTGGTGGAACTTGTGATAGCCATTCATCGGAGGCTTCTCAGGCTCTCCGCGGAATTTCCATTTCATGGGTAAATGGTTTTCTGGGGGAGACTTCACTTTTTGGACATTTTCCTGAAACTTCTTTGGCACTTTGCTTTGACTTCCTTTGGAGACATCAGGTTTCTTGGAGTGCTGGACTAGATCAGGGTGTTGTTCTCTGAAAAGAGCCATTTTCTCCTGAAACTCCTGCTTCTCTTTCTGGAAATCTTGACTGTATTTCAGCCTGAGTTGTTCTGGCAGCTTCCTGTATTCCTCAGACAGAACTTTGGTCAGCTCCTGGTTGCTCATCTTGGGGTGTTTTTGGAGGTATTGAGGTCTCATCTCTTTAAAAAAGCGGAGGTAAGCTGTCAGGGGCTTCTTGGGTAAATCAGGATGTTTCTTGTGTTTTTTGCTTTTGAAATTGTTAACGTTTTCCTTAGCTTCCAGGACTAATTCTTTCAAAGTGCAAAACTTTCTCAAGTTATAGGAAATCTCTAACCATTTGAGTTTGCACATTTCCCCAGAAAAATCTTTAAAAGCTACTTTACCCCAGTCCATCACTGACTGGGTCGCTTTGAACGTGTGCCTGTCATTGGATGGAATGTTTTTCTCCATACTTTCCAGTAACTGCACAATGTCTTCCTTGGACCAGTCATCTTGACTTTTAGGCATCGCCATTTCTAGGTCTTTGGGACACTTAAATGGTCCCAGCAGTTCAGACACCTCAGCAGAATCTTCAGCTTCGTCACTCTCAAGATTCAGCAGATGAGTTATTTCTGAATTCTTGCAGTGTGCAACTCCATGTTTCTGTGGAGAAAGAAAAGGAAAGTTCTCCTATGTGATACATGAGAGAAGCACATCCTGCTTGAGATATGTCCTTTCTATCATTTCATTTACCCTTAAGAATGTAAATGAAAACTGGCCCAACCTCTGAGTTGAGACTCTTATTGAACATTATGAAGCTTCTTTGCATAATTAAAAATGCTCAGGCTCTTTCCCAACATGCCTTCCAATCAGTCTTACCACAGGGTGTTTTACATACAAATGAACAAAACAAAAGACTGTTTGCCCCCTCAGGGGGCAAATAATAAGTGAAAATGAAACAAAATTTAGAAAATTAAAATTCGTGAAAAGGAAAGGACTTTAAAATACCAGTGAGATACCATGGTCAGTCAGTCAGTCAGTTCAGTCGCTCAGTCGTGTCCAACTCTTTGCGACCCCATGAATCGCAGCACGCCAGGCCTCCCTGTCCATCACCAACTCCCAGAGTTCACCCAAACTCATGTCCATTGAGTCGGTGATGCCATCCAGCCATCTCATCCTCTGTCGTCCCCTTCTCCTGCCCCCAATCCCTCCCAGCATCAGAGTCTTTTCCAATGAGTCAACACTTCGCATCAGGTGGCCAAAGTATTGGAGTTTCAGCTTCAACATCAGTCCTTCCAATGAACACCCAAGACTGATTTCCTTTAGAATGGACTGGTTGGATCTTCTTGCAGTCCAAGGGACTCTCAAGAGTCTTCTCCAACACCACAGTTCAAAAGCATCAATTCTTCGGCACTCAGCTCTCTTCACAGTCTGACTCTCACATCCATACATGACCACTGGAAAAACCATAGCCTTGACTAGATGGATCTTTGTTGGCAAAGTAATGTTTCTGCTTTTGAATATGCTATGTAGGTTGGTCATAACTTTCCTACCAAGGAGTAAGCATCTTTTAATTTCATGGCTGCAATCACCATCTGCAGTGATTTTAGAGCCCCTAAAAATAAAGTCTGACACTGTTTTCACTGTTTCCCTATCTATGTCCCATGAAGTGATGGGACCAGATGCCATCCATGATCTTCGTTTTCTGAATGTTGAGCTTTAAGCCAACCTTTTCACTCTCCTCTTTCACTTTCATCAAGAGGCTTTTTAGTTCCTCTTCACTTTCTGCCATAAGGGTGGTGTCATCTGCAT
>SJYT01064087.1:36979-65301 GCA_006410635.1 Cephalophus harveyi
CAACATGTCTTTAGATAGGTGACTGGTTAAAGGAACTACACTACCTACAGACAATGGAACATTATTCAGTGCTAAAAAGAAATGAGAGATCAAGCTAGAAAGAGACATGGAGTATACTTGAATACACATCACTGAGTAAAAGAAGCTAATCTGAAAAGAATATATATTTCATGAGTCCAACTGTAAGACATTCTAGAAAAACAAAAATATGGAGATAGTGAAGTAACTTGTCATTTTCAGGAATTTGAGCTTCCCAGGTGGCACTAGTGGTAAAGAATCAAATACACCTGCCAATCCAAGAGATGCAAGAGATGTCAGTTCGATCCCTAGGTCAAGAACATCCTCTGGAGGGGAAAATGGCAACCCACTCCAGTATTCTTGCCTGGAGAATTCCATGGACAGAGGAGCCTGCCAGGCTACCGTCCATGGGGTTCACGAAGAGTCAGACACAACTCAGCAACTTTCACTTACTCACAGCTACTATCACTGAGTCCATGCAATTCTCTTGGGAGGTCCAAGCTGACGTAATCTATAAAAATTGTGGTGGGAAAGAGAAGGAAACAAAATTATAGTATTGAAAAGAAAACTGTGCATAAGATGATATCTGTAGGGGATCTTATAAGAAAGATAAACTATTATACCAATAGATTATTTTTCAAAAGTAGCAAAGAAGTAGGAATACATATTCAAGATTAAAATACTTTTTGAGTCTAACAAAACTCTGAATATTTAAGCCTTTGTTGGTGATATTTAATCATGTTCAACTCTTTTGCAACTCCGTGGACTGTAGCTGTCAGACTCCTGTGTCCTTGGGATTTCCCAGGCAAGAGTAATGGAGTGGGCTGCCATTTCCTTCTCCAAGGTATTTTCCTGACATGGAGATCAAACCCAGGTCTCCTTCATTGGCAGGCAGATTCTTTAGCACTGAGCCACCAAGGAAGCCAGTTCAGCCCTGTTTACCTCATTATACTTTTGTTTTCTTGCTGTTTGATTCAATGGCTTTTTAGCCATGTACTGAAAAGCATCAAAGCTCTTTCCCACCTCAGGATATCCACCCACCCCACCTTATTTATCCTTCAAGTGTGTCTTCAGGTGCCACTCCCTTATGCCACTGCCTTAAGTTTATAGGTCATTATGTATTCCTTTAGTACACTCCTTTTTCCCCCTTCTTACACTGATCCAAATTGTAACTACAATTCCTATATCTTTTATTCAATTCCTTGCTCCCTGACTATAACCTTCATAAGGGTAGGAAGGATGTCTGTGTTGTTCATAACTACCCCTTGGTACCTAAAACAAATGTTAATACATAAGCAACAGAATAACCCAAGAATGCATTCAGATGCAGTATTCACAGTATTGAAAATATATTTACAGACTGAAAGACAGTCTCACTTGCTCCCTGACTATAACCTTCATAAGGGTAGGAAGGATGTCTGTGTTGTTCATAACTACCCCTTGGTACCTAAAACAAATGTTAATACATAAGCAACAGAATAACCCAAGAATGCATTCAGATGCAGTATTCACAGTATTGAAAATATATTTACAGACTGAAAGACAGTCTCAAATCACAGTGACAAAATCTCACGTCAAAATACTGTGGCTAGTAGATGTGAATTTAATAATCCAGAGTGATTTCAAGGAATTCCACATAAATCTTAGGCAAAAAAAAAAAAAGAAAAACATTCTCTTTAAACTCTTAGCTTTCCATTTATTCAGGACCTTTTGCTGATTGCCTGTTCTCTTCAGAAACTGGCTAATTAAAAGTCTTATTACTAATCCATGTTAAGATTCTCTGCTGCTGCTGCTGCTGCTAAGTCGCTTCAGTCGTGTCCGACTCTGTGCGACCCCATAGACAGGAGCCCAACAGGCTCCCCTGTCCCTGGGATTCTCCAGGCAAGAACACTGGAGTGGGTTGCCATTTCCTTCTCCATTGTGTGAAAGCGAAAAGTGAAAGTGAAGTCGCTCAGTCGCATCCGACTTCTAGCGACCCCATGGACTGCAGCCTACCAGGCTCCTCCATCCATGGGATTTTCCAGGCAAGAGTACTGGAGTGGCTTGCCATTGCCTTCTCCGTAAGATTCTCTAGCTCAGGGATTTTTCCAAAATCAGAACAACTGACCTTTGGAACTGATTATTTCTTTCTTGTTGGGCTCTCCTCTCCCTTGTAGGCTGCTTAACAGAATCCATGGTGTCTACCCATGAAATAATAGTAACATCCAATGTGACAACCAACATTTTAGGTAAATCATATCAACAATTATCAATTGTCAACAATTTTGGATAAATCATATCAACAGTTGTCCTCTGGAAGAAAAAATCACCCACAATTGAAACCACTGTAGTGTAAAAAACAAGTGAGACATTGCTCAAGATAAAATCTGTTTTTTTAGTTGGATAAATCATATCAACAATTGTCCTCTGGAAGGAAAAATCACCCCCAGTTGAAACCACTGCAGTGTAAAAAAACAAATGAGACATTGCTCATGATAAAATTTGTATTTTTAGTTATGACGAGAACATTTAAACATGAAGTTCTCTTCCACGTTCCTTCAGGCCTCCTTCCTCCTTCCCTAGTGTGTAGTGTCCCTCTGCATTCCACTCTAACCAGATCTCCTCAAAGATGCGGCTGTCCACCCAACCATAAAGAAATTCCTTTTCCCTTTTTTCTAATGCTAGCAATGTAACTTCTTAAAAGTGTTAGTCCCCCAGTCATGTCCGACTCTTTGGGACCCCATAAGACTGTAGCCCGCCAGGCTCCTCTGTCCATGGAATTCTCTAGACAAGAACACTGGAGTGTGTAGCCATTCCCTTCTCCAGGGATCTTCCCGACCCAGAGATTGAAACCCAGGTCTCCTACATTGCAGGTGGATTCTGAGCCACCAGGGATACTCATAGTCTAGGCAACAACACGCAAAATTAGTAGCAAGTCATCATGACACCCCGATACAGAGCTGGGAAAGAACACTCTTCTTTAAAAGGTTACACTGCTAGTATTGAGGGTTCCCCTACTGTCCCTCAGATGGTAAAGAATCTGCCTGCAGTGTGGGAGACCTGGATTCAGTCCCTGGGTTGGGAAGATCCCCTGGAGAAGTGAATGGCAACCCACTCCAATATTCTTGCCTGGAGAATTCCATGGACAGAGGAACCTGGTGGGCTATATTCCATGGGGTTGCAGTGTCAGACATGACTGAGTGACTAACACTTTCATTTTTCACCTGGATTATATACCTTTGGTGAACTTTATATAAAATATCAATATATAGTTTTAATGTCTGTTACTTTGTCTTGAAAGGTCTGTGACTGTGCCTTCCACGTCTAACAGGCAGAGTAATTCTCAGAGCTTCTGCAAGTCTGTCTCCTGAGTTATACTCCTCAGCTTGGCTTGAGTAAAATGCTCTTTTTTTCCCCCTTGATTGTTAATTGAATTTTCAACAACAGTAAGATCCATAACATAGCTTAGATATGCTGATTCTTAAAACTGTAAAATCTAAAGCATGCAAGTTAACAATACAGAAGCAAGTGAAGCAAATAAGTAATAATATGAAAGAGAAATACAAAAAAGGGACTTCCCTGGGGTGGTCCAGTGGTAAAGAATCTGTCCCTGGTCCAGGAAGACCCCAGAGCAACTAAGCCCCTGAACCACAATTACTGAAGCTGTAGCACCTAGGCCCCGTGCTCTGAGAAGCCACCACAATGGGAAGCCAGCCCACTGCAACTAGAGTAGCCCCTAGTCATCACAACTAGAGAGAGGAAGACCCAGCTCAGTCAAATAAATGAAATGAAAAGAAAAAAAGAAATACCAAAAAAAATTATATAGTCCAGTCACATATTTGCTAATATTCCCACTTTTCATGCACACAGAATTACAGATTTGTGTTCAAAGATAAGATGTTGAGGGAAATAATAGACTCTACGGTATCTTCCTACCTGGTTGATGAAGAACAATATTCGTACAAAATTGTTGAGAAATGTTGTTGGATTAGTCTGAATTTTCATGGAGGCAATCCTTCCTTTACTCCATGTAAGAAGCTTTTCTGGATTCTAGCTCTCTGTGTTGATCTTCCAACCACAGGCTACACAAATCAGGCAAATTTTTTCTCCATGTCCTTCTTTGATTCTTACTGGGCTGCTTTCTTTCTGTAAATGGAAGGAAGATAACTTCTTAAAAGGATTATGTTAATACAGTATTTAGTTGTGGATGTTTCCCAGGCATCTTTGGAAATGAGCTGTAAGTGAGGAGAAAAACTCATCAAGGAAGATTTCCTAGTAACTGGGGATAAAGAAACAGAGAATGAATGAATGACAGTTTTTCCTAAAATGAGATTGAAGGGAACAATGCTACTAATCTCCTTTCAACATAGCAGTAACTTGTCCCTCCTCCCAGTTTTTTTGTAGATCTTATGCCTATCTTTTCAAAAAAGAAATTTCCTTTATTATTTTCTCTAGAAAGAAAACAATAAACTCAAGCCCTTCCCTTTAAATGCTGTAAAATTCAGAGCCCCTCTCTCCAAAGTTTGAAAGTTTCCATTGTCTAAAAAACCACTGTTTTAGGTGACTGGAAATTAAATCCTATTAAAGGGATAGAAACTTAGATAAAATGCTTTAAAAATGTTCTATTAAACATACAATAAACAAGGGGCCTCCCTAGTGAGTGGTTGAGACCCCACCTTTCAATGCAGGGGCTGTGATTGGATCCCTGGTTGGGGAACTAAGGTCCAGTGTGCCCTGAAATGTAGTCAAACTTAAAAAGGAAAGAAAAAAAAATTTTTAATCAAAGAGATATGAAGAAATTTGACAAAAATCATACTTACATCAGTAGTAGAAGTGGGGCCAAAAATCACATTTTCCTGAACTTTTCATTATCTAATAACAGTAACTATATTTAACATAATCTTGAATTCTTAGTCACTGGTGACAAATCAAAGGAAAAGTGGCAGGAGGAGAACCTGGGAAATACACATTCTGATTCATTTAAGTTTGGGGGGTGTTTGTTAGAGAAAATTAGCCTGTCCTCTAACTTGTTTGAGAGATTTTCACTTGCCTGAAATACATGTAAGAAGTGAACTCACAGCTTCATGAATTTAACACATTACAAATTGTGTAATTTTTTCACATTTCAGTCATCATTTATCCCAAGGCCATGTTGGTATTCAGTCGCTAAGCCATGTCCAACTCTTTCTGATCCCATGGACTGCAGTACACTAAGCTTCCCTATCCATCATTATCTCCTAGAGTTTGCTCAAATTCCTTCCTTTGAGTCAGTGATGCTATCTAACCATCTCATTCTCTACTATCCTCTTCTCCTTTTGCCTTCAGTCTTTCCCAGCATCAGGGTCTTTTCCAATGAATCAGTTCTTTGCATGAGATGGGCAAAGTGTTGGAGCTTCAGCATCAGTCCTTTCAATGAATATTCAGAGCTGATTGTCTTTTTTTTTTTTAATTTTATTTTTACTTTATTTTACTTTACAATACCGTATTGGTTTTGCCATACATTGACATGAATCCACCATGGGTGTATATTAGCTCCCAATCCTGAATCCCCCTCCCACCTCCCACCCCATATCATCTCTCTGGATCATCCCCGTGCACCAGCCCCAAGCATCCTGTATCCTGTATCGAACATAGGCTTGTGGTTCGTTCTTACATGATAGTATACACGTTTCCATGCCATTCTCCCAAATCTTCCCACCCTCTCCCTCTCCCACAGAGTCCAAAATTCCTTTCTATACATCTGTGTCTCTTTTGCTGTCTCACATACAGGGTCATCATTGCCATCTTTCTAAATTCCATATATATGTGTCAGTATACTGTATTGGTGTTTTTCTTTCTGGCTTACTTCACTCTGTATAATAGGTTCCAGTTTCATCCATCTCATTAGAACTGATTCAAATGAATTCTTTTTAATGGCTGAGTAATACTCCATTGTGTATATGTACCACAGCTTTCTTATCCATTCATCTGCTGATGGACATCTAGGTTGTTTCCATGTCCTGGCTATTATAAACAAAGTTGCTTGTATATTTTTGAGATTAGTTGTTTGTCAGTTGCTTCATTTGCTATTGTTTTCTCCCATTCAGAAGGCTGTCTTTTTACCTTGCTTATAGTTTCCTTTGTTGTGCAGAAGCTTTTAATTTTAATTAGATCCCATTTGTTTATTTTTGCTTTTATTTCCAGTATTCTGGGAGGTGGATCATAGAGGATCCTGCTGTGATTTATGTCAGAAAGTGTTTTGCCTATGTTCTCCTCTAGGAGTTTTATAGTTTCTGGTCTTACGTTTAGATCTTTAATCCATTTTGAGTTTATTTTTGTGTGTGGTGTTAGAGAGTGATCTAGTTTCATTCTTCTTGTCTTTAAAATTGACCAGTTGCACCTCTTTGCAGTCCAAGGGACTCTCAAGAGTCTTCTCCAGCATCACAATTCAAAAGCATCTTCTCCAGCATCACAATTCATCATCAATTCTTTGGCACTCAGCCTTCTTTATGATCCAATCCTCACATCCATACATGACTCCCAGAAAAACTATAGCTTTGACTAGATGAACCTTTGTAGGGAAAGCTATATCTTTGGTTTTTAATACACCATCTTGTTGTTATTCAGTTGCTCAGTCGTGTCCAACTGTTTGCAACCCCACTGACTGCATTACACCAGTCTTCCCTGTCCTTCACTATCTCCCGGAGTTTGCTCAAACTCATATCCATTGAGTCAGTGATGCCATCCAACCACCTCATCCTCTGTCGTCCCCTTCTCCTCCTGTCCTCAATCTTTCCCAGCATCAGGATCTTTTCCAATGAGTCAGCTCTTTGCATCAGGTGGCCAAAGTATTGGAGCTTCAGCTTCAGCTACAGTCCTTCCAATTAATATTAATATACTGTCTAGGTTTGTCATAGCTTTCCCTCCAAGAAGCAAGAGTCTTTTAATTTCATGACTGCAGTTACCATCTGCATGAGTTTGGAGCCCAAGAACCAAATCCCAAAGTATTTTCTTTGCTTTTCTTTCTTGTGAGGCATGTTATCATTTTGTTTAAAGAAATGTGAATTCTCATTCATGTGCATCATTCTTTCAAAAGCAAATGTTTTGTTTTTTCAATGTGTAATGTTTATATCATCTAAAGCTTTAATAAGGATTCTTTTTTTTAATATTTATTTATTTGGCTGTGCTGGGTCTTAGTTGTGGCATATGGGATCTAGTTCCCTGACCAGGGACCAAACCCTGGCACCCTGGATTGGGAGTGCAGCCTTAGTAACTACCAGCAAGGGAGTCCCAGTAAGTGATTTTGAATATATGCCTATTTAAATCCTGACTGTCTAAAGGAAGACAAAGATCATATATCACTTTCCCTTATATGTGGAATCTAAAAATGGGGTACAAATGAACTTGTCTCCAAAACAGAAATAGAGCTATAGATGCAGAAAACAAAACTATGGTTACCAAGGGGTAAGTGTGGGATAAAGTGGGTTATTGGGATCAACATATACACACTACTATATATAAAATAGATAACTAAAAAGGACCTAATGGATAGCACAGGGAAATCTACTCAATAGTCTATAATGGACTGTGTGGGAAAATAATCTAAAAAAGAGTGGATATTTGTATAATCAAATCACTTCGCTGTACACCTGAAACTAATTACATGACATTGTAAATCAACTATACTCCAATAAAAACTTTAAAAATAAAAATCCTGACTGTCTCCTTCTAAGTACTGCTTTCCATTTTCTTATCACTAGGAACATTATCTTCCATAATATATATTTGCCATCCCTGAAAGTCCCTCAGTCGTGTCAGACTCTTTGTGACCCAATGGAATTCTCCAGGCCAGGATACTGGAGTGGTTACCTTTCCCTTTTCCAGGGGATCTTCCCAACCCAGGTATCAAACCCAGGTCTCCCGCATTGCAGGTGGATTCTTTACCAGCTGAGCCACAGGGGAAGTCCAAGAACACTGGTGTGGGTAGCCTATCTTCCGCTGGAAGATAGGCTACCAGCGGATCTTCCAGCGGATCTTCCCAACTCAGGAATGGAACTGGGGTCTCCTGCATTGCACATGGATTCTTTACTTACTGAGCTATCAGGGAAGCCCATCCCTGAGGAAATCTCAAAATCAAATCTGTAGAATAAAATTATAGTATATATCATCATTTCAAATCTCAAAATAATGGAATTTCCTTGGCCTATCAATCTGGAAATCAATTTATGACTTGCCTTTTGTTGACATTATGCTTTATTATTTTCAGTCCTATTATGTTAGCTGCATTTTGGAAAACTTTGTTATTGCCAGAATAATATTATTTATAGTCACTCTTTCATTCATTTATTTATTCATTCATTCACCACATTTTTATAGTATTCTATGTTCTAAGCATGTATAAGATAGTGGGAATAATAAAAAATATTTTCCCTACCCTTTTGGGATTTTCAGTCTAGTAGCACTGGAGAAGGAAATGGCAACCCACTCCAGTGTTCTTGCCCGGAGAATCCCAGGAACGGGGGAGCCTCATGGGCTGCCGTCTATGGGGTCGCACAGAGTCGGACACAACAGAAGCGACTTGGCAACAGCAGCAGCAGTGGCATCCAAACAGGGCTTCCCTGATAGCTCAGTTGGTTAGAAGACCCCAGTTCGATTATCAGTGCGAATCGGGGAGAACTTATTCTCTGGTTACCCGCTCAGCTGGGTCTCCTGCTGAAGCCCCGCCCTCTGGTCCCAGAACCAAAAAGCACCTTCTGCCTTAACCCTGCATAGCTAACCCCAGGGAAGCTCCCAAGACCTCAGAGGAATCAGCGCAGTGATCCCCAACCCTGAGGTGCAGATGGCACAAGTCCGTGGCCTGGAAGGAGCCAGGCCATGCTGTAGGAGGCGAGCAGCGGGTCACTATGCGAAGGTCGTCTGCCCATCCCATCCCTCACGTTACCACCTGCGCCACGCCCCCTCCCAAGTCCATGAAAAACTATCTGCCATGAAATTGTCCCTAGCACCGAAAATGTTGGGGACCGCTCCCAAGGATGGAGGCTTTTCTGTGCCTCCATTTCTTGTAGGCATAACGCCAGCCTCCAAAGTAATAGATTTGTTTCCTGAGTTCCAAAGGGCGGATTCAAATAGTTGCTAATCAAGGGAGGAACAGCCAAAAAAACACTTGAGGTAAGATTAAAGGGACCAGAGAAGCTCATCAAGATTAGGGGACAGACTAGCTGAGATGAGATTAAATGAGTGCAAGCCTTGCTCACGCCCTAATTTTGTCAGACTCCACCTTTGATCCAATGTTATAAAAAACCTTCATCAAATCCTCTGGGGTTGAGGCACATAGTTTATTGAGGCAGAAGCCTGGGATATCTCCCTGTGCTTGGCGAGGCAATAAAGCTTCCCTGGTGGCTTGGACAGTAAAGTCTGCCTGCAGTGAGGCAGACCCAGGTTCAATCCCTGGGTTGGGAAGATCGTCTGGAGAAGGAAATGGCAGCCCGCTCCAGTACTCTTGCCCGGAAAATTCCGTGGATGGAGGAGCCTGGTAGGCTACAGTCCATGGGGTCGGACACAACTGAGCAACTTCACTTTTCTGCTTCACCCAAAACTCTGTCTCTGGGATTTAATTTGGCACAGGTATTCAGAGGCCAAGCTTTCCTATAACAAGCTGAGGTTGTTTCTATGCAATGATCTCATTTGGCAATTTTTTAAAGTATTACATTCTTTCAACATTTCTATAAATTAAACCATTTTGCCATCTTGTCTTGCTATATATTTTTGGAATAATTTGATGATTAGTTTTAGGTCTGTTATCTATGAATTCCTTGGTTGTTTACATAGATTTTAAGGACTCAGAAAGTAGTTTTCAGGTACTGTTTAATTTTCTATTTGGTGTAGCTCCTAAAAAGGGCGTCCTGCTCTACTCATATAAATATATCACAAGTGGTAATATATGTGTGTGTTAGAAAGAATGTTTAGCAATAGATATGTAGATAGTGCAGTAAATGATTGAGAAAAAAAGAAGTTGGTTTTGAGTGTTGGCAAATGACTCTTCAGAAACCTCTGACTTAGAGCAAGCAATAATGAATGTATCTATAGGAAAGCAACATTTGTAACTGTGCATAAATATGAGAAATTAAAGTGACCGTTCATGGGATGTAGAAATTAAGATCAAGAACTGATGGTTTTGAACTGTTGTTGGAGAAGGCTCTTGGAGTCCCTTGGATGTCACAGTCTTTGTAGACCGGGATCTAGGGACTGGAGTCGACAAGAAGAGGGATGCAGGGGACCCAAGTCTCAAGTGAAACAAGGGTGCTTTATTTGCAGAAAAGCATGTTTATATATCTTCATACAAGGCAGCTTTAGGCAGTAAAAAAATATTGAGCAAAAACAAAGCCAAGCAAATAACATCTTCAAAGGGCCAGAAAGCATTCCATATCCTGAAGAAGAGGGGCATCATTGAATAGATTAAGTAAAAGGTCACTGAAGGGAGTCAGTGAAAGGAATCCAAGCAGGTGCCCTTTCTCATGATCTCAGTCCTGAGAACTACGTGCAGCTCTGCCCACTCCTGTTTTCCAGGAACTGATAAGGAATGGAGAGTCCTTGAGAAATGGCACACAAAAGAAGAACATATTGAATCTCTTAAAGTTGAACATCCCCTGACACTTGGACAGCAAGGAAATTGAACCAGTCCGTCCTAAAGGAAAAGAAAGAAAGAAAGTGAAGTTGCTCATCGTGTCTACTCTTTGCGGCCCCACGGACTGTAGCTTACCAGGCTCCTCCGTCCATGGGATTTTCCAGGCAAGAGTACTGGAGTGGGTTGCCATTTCCTTTTCCAGGGGATCTTCCCAACCCAGGGATTATTCTCGGCAGATGCTTTACCATCTGAGCCACCAGGGAAGTCCTCCTAAAGGAAATCAGCCCTGAATGTTCATTGAAAGAACTGATGCTGAAGCTGAAACTCCAGTACTTTGGCCACCTGATGAGAAGAACTGACTCCTTAGAAAAGACCCCCTTGCTGGGAAAGATTGAAGGCAGGAGGAGAAGGGGACAACAGTGGATGAGATGGTTGGATGGCATCGCGGACTCAATAGACATGAGTTCAGGCAAGCTCTGGGAATTAGTTATGGACAAGGAAGCCTGTCGTGGTGCAGTCCATGGGGTCGCAAAGAGTCAGACAGGACTGGACTGAACTGAAATGTATTTTACAAAATAAAATGTTAAAAGGATTTGTTTTCTGGTGTTGTCTGTCAGGAATGAGATTTACATCACAGTGGGAAGGAGCTCCTGATTATAGTTTCAAAGAACTTTAGAATAATCCCTTCTCCTCAATGTTTTGTTTTTAAATACACAGCTGTCAATAATAAAGATAGGATGGCAAATTTTAAAATGTAGCTATACTCATATAAGAAGACTTTAGTTGAAATCTAACCCACTTTTACAAAACTTAATCCTATTAATTCATATATTTGGAAACTGATTTTTAATGACAAATTCCACTTAAGATAAAGGACATCAAAGGAAACCACTTAGTTTGTGACTATATCTTGTGTATGCACTTTCCTGCATTTTAATCAATGGGTTGCAATAAAGGCATTTAAAAAAAAATTTTAAGTGTTACTTTTATTTATTTATTTTATTTTGGCTGTGCTGAGTCTTGTAGCACACTGGAACTTCGATATTAGTTGTGGTATATAGGATCTAGTTCCCTGACCAGGCCCTCTGCATTGGGAGTGAGGAGTCTTAGCCACTGGACCACCAGAGGAGGCCTTAAAGCATTTTCTAGATCATGGGTGAGGGCAGAAGAAGTATAGATCAGTGGCACTGTGTACATTTCTTCATTTTAACAGCTGTGGTTTTTTTTTTTTTTTTAAATCTTTGATTATCTCTTATAAGGATGTTGTTTTATTAACCATTATATCCTCAGGCTGGTAGATTGTCCCTCGAACTGTCAACTTGCCAGAAAATACTTGTTGATTGAATTAACATAGTTGCTTAGAAAACAACATGTTGCTTGTATTTTCTCTGATCTAGGAGACTTGATGACTTGTGGATTTTAATTTGGGTCAAAAGTGATTTCTTACTCCCACACTTCTCAGCAGGGTGATTTTGAACAAGAAATCCTGCTTGGATGGTTGTGACACTTAAATGAAATAATGGAGGTAGAAAAGTTTAGTTAACTACTCTTTGTTAAGCCAGTCCCTGGCTGGTACTATTATTGTTTGATTTTTCAGACCAAATAGGACTCACCACTTGGATCGATAGGATGAATCAAACTGTGGAAGTCCAAGCTATTTGGAGGAAACGAACACCAACAACAAAACCGTTTTTTTTTTTTTTTTTTTATACAGGAGGAAAACTATTGGAGAGGGGGATGACTCTCAGTTAGGAAACCTTTATAATAATTCAAAATCTGACTTTGACTGGAATATTCTGTTTTTGACACAGTAAAAAGAAATAATCAGTCACAATACCAAGCTGTTTAACAATGGGAGAAATTTGAGATGTGGACATGGCCAGCAATATCTTTGAATTCTGAAAGACCTAAACAGTTTTTTTATATGGTCTACTATATTGTTAATTGATTATTACTGTATTACTGAATTGATGCCTTCCAACTGTGGTGCTGGAGAAGACTCCTGAGAGTCTCTTGGACAGCAAGGAGATCAAACCAGTCAATCTTAAGAGATATTAACCCTGAATATTTGTTGGAAGTACTGATGCTGAAGCTCCAGTATTTTGGTCATCTGATGCAAATAGGCGACTCATTGGAAAAGTCCCTGATGCTGGAAAAAATTGAGGGCAGAGGAGAAGAGGGCGTCAGAGCATGAGATGGCTGGACGGCATCACCAATGAATGATCAGGAACTTGGACAAACTCCGGAAGACGGTGGGGGAGGGGGGCGTGGCGTGCTGCCGTCCATGGGGTTGCAGAGAGTCCCAAATGACTGGGCCCCTGAACAACTGTATTGCGAAAGAAAAATTTCCCCTCCTTTTTAAATTGAAGAATAGGTGGTTTGGGGCTTCCCTGGTGACTCAGATGGTAAAGAATCTGCCTGCAATGCAGGAGACCTGGGTTGGATCCCTGGGTCGGGAAGATCCCCTGCAGAAGGGAATGACTACCCTGCCCAATACTCTTGCCTGGAGAATCCCATGGACAGAGGAGTCTGGGAGGCTATAGTCCACGGGGTCAGCTAGAGAAGGCCACGAGGGCAGTCCAGGAGCACAGACGCTTGAGCACGCGTGCATAGGTGACCGACAAGCTAGTAAATTCTTCTTCTAGGTGCGGGGAAGGGAGGCGGCCAGACGGGCTGCAGCAGTCACGGCGAGGCAAGGCGGGACTCCGCCGAGCGCAGTAGACCGAGCCGGCGCGGCGGGGAGCTCGCGGCGCCGAGAATCAGAGCGCGGCCGCAGCGCTTCCCGAGCCCCGGGGCGGCGCGACCCTCTCCGGGAGGAGCGGCAGCCCTGCGCGGAGAGGCCGGTGGCCGAGGCTCCCCCGCCTCCTAAAGGAAACTGAGGCCCGCGGGGGTCGCGGGGAGCCGGGAGGCTTAACCATCCAGGGCCCGGAGGGAAACTTCCCAGCAGGTACAAAGAAAAAAGATTTTTAAAAAACCTTTCTGCCACACTTTTCTTTTTGCAGAAACTACTTTTCCCGATTCTTTGACCAGAGAGCAGGCGTTTGTGTGTGACCCTTTGCAGCATGCTCAAGCCAGAGAACTCTGTCTCCCTTCCTTTCAGTCAATGCCGGGAAAGAGAAGCGGAAAAACAATGCCACAAAATCCAACTCATTGCGGGTAGATTCCAGTTTTAACTTCTCTCCTCATGTCACTTTTCACTTTTCATTTTTCGCAGTCCTCACATAGTTACTGTTTATAGTCGATTCTGAGTTTTCAGTTATCTATGCGTGAGACACTATTGACAATTTATCCCGTTTTGGCCGGTGTCAGAACCATTCTAAAAAGTTTAGGTATGCAACAATTTTTGGATCCCTTCCAAAAACAAGGGCATTATTGTGCGTGTGTGCTAAATCACTTCAGTCGTGTCCAACTCTTTGGGACTCTATAGGCTGTCGCCCGCTAGGCTCCTCTGTCCCTGGGATTCTCAGGCAAAAATACTCGAGGGAATTGCTGCGCCCTCCTCCGGGGATGGAATTCTCATCTCGTTTCTCCTGCACTGGCACGCGGTTTCTTTACCACTAGCGCCACCTGCCCGCAAAGGTCGGTTTAGTCAAAGTTATAGTTTCTCCCGGAGAAGGCAATGGCACCCCACTCCAGTACTCTTGCCTGGAAAATCCCATGGATGGAGGAGCCTGGAAGGCTGCAGTTCATTGGGTCGCTGAGGGTCGGACACGACTGAGCGACTTCACTTTCACTTTTCACTTTCATGCATTGGAGAAGGAAATGGCAACCCACTCCAGTGTTCTTGCCTGGAGAATCCCAGGGACAGGGTAGCCTGGTGGGCTTCCCTCTATGGGGTCGCACAGAGTCGGACACGACTGAAGCGACTTAGCAGCAGCAGCAGCAGCAGCAGCATAGTTTCTCCAGTAGTCACGTATGGATGTGAGAGTTTTACCATAAAGAAGGCTGAGCGCCCAAGAAATGCTGCTTTTGAACTGTGGTGTTGGAGAAGACTCTTCAGAGTCCCTAGGACTGCAAGGAGATCCAACCAGTCCATCCTAAAGGAGATCAGTACTGAATATTCATTTGAAAGATTGATGAAGCTGAAACCCAATACTTTGGCCACCTGGTGCAAAGAACTGACTCATTGGAAAAGACCCTGATGCTGGGAAAGATTGAAGGCAGGAGGAGAAGGGGACAACAGAGGATGAGATGGTTGGATGGCATCACTGACCTGATGAACATGAGTTTGAGTAAACTCCAGGAGTTGGTGATGGACAGGGAGGCCTGGTGTGCTGTGGTTCATGGGGTTGCAAAAAGTCAGACAGGACTGAGCGACTGAACTGAACTGAGCGACACCTAGACATTATTAGATTGCTTTAAATAATCCCTAAGCAAATACTTAAAACTCTAATTAAAATTTATTTTTCACTACAACTTCATAGAAATACATTGAATCCCGAGATTATTCCCGAAACCACTTTCTCTGTAAAGAGAGTGAACAAAAGATGCAGAGATGGAAGAAAGGAGAGTGGGAAGAGAAATATTTGTATGTATATATATATGGGCTTCCCTGGTGGCTCAGCCAGTAAAGAATCTGCCTGCCATCCAGGAGACCCCAGTTCTGTCCCTGGGTTGGGAAGATCCTTGGAAGAAGGAAATGGTTACTCACTCCAGTATTCTTGTCTGGAGAATTCCATCGACAGAGGTTACAGTACATGGGGTCAGAAAGAGTTGGATACAACTGACAGAATCAGAGTCAGACTATAGAGTGACTAACACTTTCACACTTCACTTCATATATATATATATATAAGAAAAAAGAAAAAAATTATTTATGATGAGATCTCTTAGAATCTACTCTTTTAAAAGCTTTCTTATCTATCATACAACAGTGTTAACGAGAGTCATTATGTTGGACAATACATCCCCAAAGAGATGAATTTTAATGTCTAATTATTTTGTGAAGTTTTAATCTCTAAGTCAGTAACATTCTTTGAAATGAAATTTGTTGACAGCTTGGATGTTTTGTATATGTGAGAAATAAAGTTCATTGTCCATCCTTGAAAATATATATTCGGAGTATTTTCACTCTATGTATCTTCCTTAAAAATACTGCAGATTCCAAGCAGCTAAGCCATGTTATCTGTACTACTATCACCCTGGTAAAAATATGTGTGTATTCCTGAAAATCTGTTCATCATTGAGAACTACTAAGAGCAACACTGAGGGAATCAAATCATACACAATCTGTATCTCACCCACTAAACTGAAATTCTGAGCCACAAACCTGAACAATACCTTAATTCACTTCTTTAATGTTTCTCATCACTTCTTGAGCTACTGACTGTGTCTACACGATAGTAAATGTTTTTGGTTATATAGCCGTTGCTTTTAATGTTTTTCCTACGTATTCGTTTGTTCAAATATTTTTCGGATATGTTTCATATCCTTAACCTAGTGCTTCATCCTTAGAATGTGGTTATGAAAAGGACGAACATTGGCCTTCCTTTTTTGCAGTCTGAAAACTACAAAAGAAGATCCAAAATCTACTGTGAGCTTTGCAAAGGGAAAGAATAAGCTGTTCTTGAGGTCATATTATAATTGATCTACTCTACTTCAGGAAACCAAGGGTTAAAGGGGGGATAGAATTTAGCCAGATGAGTGGAAGAAGAGAAAAATTCTATGCTGCCCTTAAGTTTTGACAAGGATTCTCTGGAAGAAGAATCCTCTGTGCTTGCATTCATGCATTTGACTGGGTTTGCACACCCATGTGTTCTTTCATCTCTAGTAAGTTCAGATGGCAGACGAAAAGTGTCTATATCCTAGCCAATAAAATAAAAGTGATTGCTTTTATTTAAATAAAATATAAAAGACAAATGGACATCATTAACATTACCACCACTTTAAAAAATAATGCAGGCATTATAAGTCCTAAAGGTAAAATGAAGTTAAACACAGTGAAGTTATAATTGATTTTCCCCATTCTAGAAGTCATCAGGATAGGAGCCCCCTCAGCTACTAGAATTCCCAAAACCTTGGTAAGGTTTGTGACCTGTTCCTGATCATTTGGGTCCACACCAAATGAAAGGTCTGAGAGGGAAAGAGAAAGATCGTGAGAGGAAATTACAAATGAGGGAACCTCTGGCAACATTAATAAAGCTTATCATACCACATTCATAATCTAGAAACACCCCTATGTAGCCCTGGGGTCTTTGAATATAGTGGGGTAAGAATGGGAAGGTAGAAAAGAGACTGAAATGGGCATCCTTACTGACGCATAGAAGTAGAAAAATGTCCTCAGAGTTAAGCAGCATATCATTCCTGCTTGTCCAGGACTCCTTGCAGAGCCCTATAACCCAATCACAGGAGTTTCCCACATTCACCTCCCAGTAGTGTTTGCCAGCAGTGAAGGTCTGAGCACCCCATGTAGGAGTGTTCTCTGGACGTGCTGGGTCCCAAGGCACATCTCGATGGACAGGACCGCATTGCAGACGTCTCAGGGCTTCAATCAGAGACACGCAACCGTTTCTTATTTTCCCATCCAACGTAATATACACTTCAGTAAAACAAAAGCAATGAAGTCAGAGAACAGCGGTTTCAAGTTCTGAGGAACATGCAGTGGTGTTGTGACCAATGTTTAGCAATCAAATCTCTGAAATGAAGCAAAACTGATTTGTTTTATTTGCTGGGAATATTTCAACCCACCATGACCAGTTTCAAGGCGCCAGTCCTTTAATAATTGCTCCTAAAATTCTGGAACTTGTAATAATTAGCTCCCACAAGTGTGGCAGTACTGGCTAGTTCCAGAATACACTTTAATCACAGATGTTAGACACCCTGTGTTACCACACCCTTTTATACAGAGTGTGTCACTGGAAATACATAGAAAGAACAGGAAGGGCTTCTTATCTATCTAAAGGGCCAGAAAATCTCTAATTATACAACTGGAGGAAGTAAAACTTTGAGAATACATAAAGATATAGGATGTCAGACTCTGGTTTATTTTCACTACCTCACCAAAAATTTGGGAGTCCATTCATAGATGTCAAGAAAATAACAAAATGGTCCTTAAGTCATCAATCATCACAAAATAAAAAATAATCATAATAAATATATATTATATTTTATATGATGTTGTTATTTTTAGTCTTAAATAGGGATCACATTGCCTAGGATATAAGGGCTTAACATTTAAGGAAGTGAAAATAAACCAAATATCTATATGTGTTCTTTTTTTGCAGTGATTTCTCTCAGAATTTCTAACGGAGTTGCTGCTAAATCAGAATCCAACTCATCCCATCTCAGTCCAGCTTCTCCTTTGTCTCACCTTCAGTTGCATTTGTCTCAGGGAATCCTCTACACAATGAATTATGGATTGTTTTCAAGCTTTTTGAAAGTCTTGTGATTTTTCACATACAGTCATTACCTTTAATATTCAAGTAAACATTTAAATAACAGCATTAAGGTGATTCTAAGAATCTCAATATCCACATATACTCTAAATACCCACAGCTAACTACAAGATGAAATACACTGAATGGATATGCATTTTTATAAGTCAAAGTATTCTTTTTATTATTATTTTAACTCACTGCAAGTAGCTATATAAAAAAACTATATGTTATATTTGATTATTTTTGACAGGTTTCAGTTAACTTTTCTAACTGATAATTAGCAATAAAGTAAATAAGTTATAAGGGTTTGCATATGTACCTGCTCCCCTGTTCTCTACAAAGAACAGACAGAGCGGTGAAGAGATATCATTAATGTGTTATCTACTCATGTAGGAAATGTGATTGCCTTCACGCAGAGTGCTGCCTCTCACCTCGGAAGCTGTTAAGCCTTTCCAGCATCCCAGTGATGGTCCATGTACTGAGCTGTGGGTCCAAAGGCTGGGGAATGTACAGCTGCATTAACTGACTCCTGTAAAGAGAAAGGCCCACTTACTAATAGGTCCAAAGGTATCATTAGCAACCCACTGATGATGCTTCAACAGAATCCTCATAATTACCTTTAAAGGTATGAATTTAACTGCTCAGATGGAGGAACACAGCAGTTGCTATGATATTTTACAATCTACTTCCTTGCTCTTGGCATATCAAACCTAGTAGAACGTGATGCCTCAATCAAAACTGTGTCTGTTTCCTTCCTTCTAGCTTCCCTAGGGGATCCACACAGCAATTCTCATCTAATTCCTGAAATCTAATAGGCGGAAAATTGTTGGAACTTGCCATTTAACACATATGAAACGTCATCACTACTGTATGTTCTTTCTTGATGAATTCTACCTCACTCCTTTTCTCAGCATCCTTCTACCTACTGCTTCTCTGAGATTATCTGCCTTTCCCATGGATGACCAGGAATAATCCTTGGATAAGTAGGATTTGAAAATTAGGGGCAGGAAAAATCATCATCTCTTTGAAACTTCTACAGAAAGTCTTGCAATAGAAACTGCACTCCTCTCCACCATACGCTCACCAAAGGGTAGACTATATAAATCCTGGCAGACTATTAGAGAAAGAAGGAATAAATACAGAGAGCAAGAAACTTCTCATTGAAAGAGAGGGTTCATCTTAGCAGAAATAGCCTGATCACTGTCACAATTATCATGATTTGAATAGAGGAGCAAACTTACCTTTTCATTGTGTCTTCCACACCCTGTAAAGAAAAAGAGAGGAAGGCTTAGTTTTCAGCACAAACACTCCTGGTAAGTCTAGTTTCAGGATATGAGATTATACTGGAAAATTCATTATTTCCAGTTTTCTTCCTTGGATAAAATCATGTCATTTCCCTTAACCTTATAAATATCAAATCCAGTCTCACATTTACATACAATTGACAAGATCATAATCTTGATAAAATTGAAAGTCAAATGTTCTTAGGGTGCATGAATTTGTCCTGATATACAAAGTATTCACAGGGGTTTCCCCAAAGTTCTTTGGTGTGTGGACTCCTAATCTGCTGCTGCTGCTGCTAAGTCGCTTCAGTCGTGTCTGACTCTGTGCAACCCCATAGATGGCAGCCGACTAGGCTCCCCCATCCCTGAGATTCTCCAGGCAAAAATAATGGAATGGGTTTCCATTTCCTTCTCCAATGCATGAAAGTGAAAAGTGAAAGTGAAGTTACTCAGTCATGCCTGACTCTTAGCGACCCCATGGACTGCAGCCTACCAGGCTCCTCCGTCCATGGGATTTTCCAGGCAAGAGTACTGGAGTGGGGTGCCATTGCCTTCTCCGAATCTAGAACTTCACAATAGAAAGGATGAATGCGTCCTATGGTTACATATGTTACACATATTCAGTTCAGTTCAGTTCAGTCGCTCAGTCGTGTCTGACTCTTTGCGACCCCATGAATCGCAGCACGCCAGGCCTCCTTATTCATCACCATCTCTCGGAGTTCACTCACACTCACGTCCATCGAGTCCGTGATGCCATCCAGCCATCTCATCCTCGGTTGTCCCCTTCTCCTCCTCCCCCCAATCCCTCCCAGCATCAGAGTCTTTTCCAGTGAGTCAACTCTTCACATGAGGTGGCCAAAGTACTGGAGTTTCAGCTTTAGCATCATTCCTTCCAAAGAAATCCCACGGTTGACCTCCTTCAGAATGGACTGGTTACACATATTATCAAGTGCAAATATAAAGTTAAATTATCTGTCCAACACAGTCATCCCTCATTATATGAGGGGAATTCATTCTCAGATCCCCCTTGGATACTAAAATCCATCGGGTGCTCAAATTCCTATATACAATGGCACAGTATATCCATATAATGTACACACATTTTCCTGTATACTTTAAGCATCTCTAGATTACTTAAAGGCTTCCCAGGTGGCTCAGTGGTAAAAAATGCACCTGCCCAGCTGGAGACAAGGGTTAGATCTCTGAGTTGAAGATCCCCTGTGGAAGGAAGTGGCAACCCACTCCAGTATTCTCCAGGAGATAGTGAAAGACAGGGGAGCCTGGAGTGCTGCCATCCACAGGGTTGCAAAGAGTTGGATACAACTTAACAACTGAACAATGAACAACCAGTATTCTTGCCTGAAAAGTCCCATGGACAGAGAAACCTGGCAGGCTATAGGTCATGGGGTCGCAAAGAGTTGGACACAACTTAGTGACTAAATAACAAGATTACTTATAAGATCTAATATAATGTAAATGCTATGTAATCATTGTCAGCATTGGCAAATTCAAGTTTTTCTTTTTTGAAATTTCTGAATTTTCTTAAAAAATATTTTCTATCAGTGGTTTGTTGAGTCCCCAGATGCAAAACCTGTAGAGAACTGGAAGGGCAACTGTATGGTGGAAGGATATAAGAAGGTTTGGGAGATTTTTTTTTTTTTCTGGCTCTGTTACATGAATCTTTCCACATAGTCCTCCTTCCATAGAAGGCAAAACTGATGTTTTGTCTCCAGGTTATACAGGAGGAACAAAACCTGCCATCACAGAAGTAGAAGAGTCAGAATCCGGACTTTGGAGTCAAAAAAATAACAGAAGTCAAAGAGGATATAATGTCAAATGATACAAGTGTTTTCCACGTGGGCTGGTGTTCTGCAGCCAACATCCCTCCCTAGTCCTTACCTGGAGCATGTCCACATCTGCTTTAAGGCACATTTCCTTCAGTTCCTCATATATTTTTCTCAGGAGTTTCCCCATATGAATCATTCTGGCTACATTTCTATTGAGTCGCTGAAAAATAACTGTGCCTTCAATTGCCAACATCTCTAAATGTTTTTGCCTTTCTTCCTGGAGATATTGACACACTTTGGGGTATTCAGCTTGTATCATCACCAGTCGTAGATTTATAAAACCCTGCAGTGACATTGGATTAATTAGATCATGTATTTGGATGGTTTTATTCTTCCCTTATCATCTGTTGTCTATCTGTTATACATAGAATGCTTGTCTTAGTTCATTTGGACTACTATAACAAAAGTACTAAAGACTGAGTGCTTATTAATAACAGACATTTACTTCTCACTGTTCAATAAGGTAAGAAATACAAAATTAGTGCCAGCAGGTTTGGTGTACAGTGAGAGCCCACCTCTTAAATAGGAATCTTTTTTTTTTTTTTGCTTAATAATAATTAAAATATACTCCACTTTACAAAGCACATTCACATACTTGGTTTTCATTTTTTACCATATACATGTATTTTTTTGTTGAAGTATTATTGATTTTCAATATTGTGTTAGTTTCAGACATACTGTAAAGTGATTCAGTTATCCATATACATATGTATAGCTAATTCTTTTTTCCAATTCTTTTTCACTATAGGTTATTACAAGATATTGATTATAATTCCCTGCTGAGTGCTGAAGAGTTGATGCTTTTGAATTGTGGTATTGGAGAAGACTCTTGAGAGTCCCTTGGACAACAAGGAGATCCAACCAGTCAATCCTGAAGGAAATCAGCCCTGAATATTCATTGGAAGGGCTGATGCTGAAGCTCCAATAATTTGGTCATCTGATACAAAGAGCCAACTCATTAGAAAAGACCCTGATACTGGGAAAGATTGAAGGTGGAAGGAGAAAGTGATGACAGAGGATGAGATGGATGTGAGTTTGAGCAAGTTCTGAGAGTTGGTGATGGACAGGGAAGCCTGGCGTGCTGCAGTCTTTGAGGTCGCAAAGAGTTGGACACAACTGAGCAACTGAACTGAACTGATAGTTCCCTGTGCTATAAAGTAGGTCCCTGTTGTTTATCTATTTTTATGTAGAATAGTGTATATATGTTAATCCCAAACTCCTAATTTATCCCTCCCCTCACTTTCCCCTTTGATAACCATACGCTTGTTTTCTGTGACTATTGGCCTATTTCTGGTCTGTAAATAAGTGTAATTGTATCATTCTTTCAGATTCCACATGTAAGTGACATCATATGATATTTGCCTTTCTCTGATTTACTTCCCTTAGTATGATAATCTCTAGGTCCATTCATGCTACTGCAAAGGGCATTATTTCATTCTTTTTCATGGCTGAGCAGTATTTCATTGTATAAATATACTACATTTTCCTCATCAACTCATCTGTCAACGAAATTTAAGTTTCTTCTATGGCTTGGCTAGATAGCCATCCTCTGGTTGTGTCCTCACATGGCAGAAGGGGCAAGTCTCTACTAAGCCTCTTTTTTTTTTTTAGGGCTTCTTTTATAAGAATCTCATTAATAAGGATTCTTTCCTAATGACCTAATCACTTCCCAAAGGCCAAACCTCCTAACACTATCATTTTGGGGGTTAGAATTTCAACATTTGAATTGAGGGGGACCCAAACTTTCAGACCATAGCTTCTGTCTTCTGTGCTCCTGAAGGATGTGTTCTCAGAGAGCTTCTGGCTCACTCCCCTCGATTTTTTAGATCTCTACCCAGATGTAACCCTCATGATGGGTATTCACTGGCCAGCACATCCCCCAAACCTATACTATTTATAAATATATATATATATATATATATCCATGCTTTAATTTTCTTCCAAGAACTTTACAAATGTGATGTATTATAAATGTTATTCTTCTTTATTTATTACATGACTTCTCTTACAAGATTATATCCTACTGAAGTCATTGATTTGTTTCTTTTTGTCCATTTCCATATCTCTCTGTGGACCTAGAATAGTGAGCAACATATCACATGCCTTCCTATGAAAGAATGGTTCATTAGGAAACCCATCCTAGATGATCAGGGTAATTTTGTTATTGTCCTCCAGTATTTGGTGGCTCAGAATGTAAAGCGTCTGCTCGCAATGCAGGAGACCCAGGTTTGATCCCTGGGTTGGGAAGATCCCCTGGAGAAGGAAATGGCAACCCATTCCAGTACTCTTGCCTAGAAAATTCCATGGATGGAGGAGCATGGTGGGCTACAGTCCATGGGGTCCCAAAGAGTCAGACACGACTGAGTGACTTCTCTTCACTCACTATGTACAGATTTCTCTTTAATGAAATACTCTAATATAGCCTGCTGATATATCTTCTTTAGAAGTGATTGAGTTTTTTGAAAATGAAAATGTAGTTCAACTTCTTTAGTTTCAGGTTCTCCATTCATAAATGTGAACCAATGAATAATAAAACCCCAAATCCTTAGCTAGGCATCTTGCCATGGCTATAATTACATTGCCAGCCATATCTCTCACTACCTGCCTCATACCCTATGTACTAATTAATAGGAGCTATCTACATGCCCCAAATAATTCCATGATTTTTCTCTCAAATTTAGCTTTCTTGTCCCTTAGATCTCTCTGTTATGAATTTACAGGTTCTACTAAAACATTAGCTTCAGGATGATTTTTATTTGTTTGAGAAGCTTAACATTCAAAGTTTATTAAACTCCTATAGAACTGTTTTTTTTTTTTAACTCCATCTGAGTGACCATTGCATTTTGTTTTGTGATACTGCATTTTCTTGTCTCTGCTGAAGTATTAGTGGTAGATATTGCTTTATCAAGAAAATCAGGAAAAATCTTTTAGTTACTTGTTGGGGTCATTCAACATGAAATCCTACATTGAAGGTCATATTTTTCCATATGCAGCTCTCTTTGATCACCCTTTCAGGGGACATTATGATTTAATTCATGTTCTTCCACTGTAAACTTACAGTTACCAGGATATTTGTTCCAAACTGGCTCCAAGGGATTCAGGGTCTGTGGCTTACCTCCCATGCTCTGAATGTGTTGGTCACTTTTTTTATATTTCGTTGATTTTCCTGTTTCTTTTTCCAAATAGACTTCATTTGCATCAGAAGGTGCTCCTGCAAAATAACTATAATTTGTAGCACTAGAAAAGCAAAGTTAGTACATTTCAGATATTTAAAAGAAGATATAAGGGGATGAACATGGGACAAACAGTAAAGAAAGCAGAGATGTCAGTGATTTTCCTTTGGAATACTAACTCCTAAATCTGGGGAGAGCAACCAAAGATGGAATGTCTAAATTTGAAAAAATGTAATCCATTATCTGAGGAATCTACCACTGAGTTTATAATAACCTGGTCAGTTTTCAGAAGTGAATCTTGCTTTTGTTTCTTTTTTTTTTTTTTTCATGTTATGAATTAAGTCAACATGAACAAATTCTTAGAAAGACACAAATTACCAAAATTAACTGAAGAAGAAATGGAAAATGTGAACAGGCCTGTATGTAGTAAAGAGATTGAATCGATAATGAAAAAATTTCCAACAACGAGAAGACCAGAACCAGATGGTTTCACTGATGAAATGCACCAATCATTTAAAGAAGAATCAATACTAATCTTTCTCCAACTCTTCTAAAATAATAGAAGAGGAAGGAATACCTTTTAATTCATTCTGTGAGGTCTCTTGCTTTATATTTAATTGTGAAATATTAGCCCTCAGTTTTCCTATGGCACTGTTAGAAAACGTTGGCCAGTGTTTCTAAATCTGCTGTAATTAGAACAGGACCATTATAATCATGTTTGTAATAGCCAATGACTCTTACTGAAACTAGATATTTATCTACCACATTGTGTGAAAGCTTAGTGGCTCAGTTGTATCTGACTCTTTGCGACCCCATGGACTGTAGCCCACCAGGTTCCTCTGTCCATGGGAATCTCCAGGCAAGAATATTAGATTGGGTAGCTATTCCCTTCTCCAGGGGATCTTCCTCACCCAGGGATCAACTCCAGATCTCCTGTATTGCAGGCAGATTCTTAACTGTCTGAGCCACCAGGGAAACCTATCTACCACATTACTTCTGAAATACCGGCATCCTAATCCTCATCAATTTCATCATCATTCCTCTCTTTCAGCTCAACAGAATTTAAACATCAGGAAAGCAAGGATGATACCTAGTTTCTTCACTGCTTTATCTCTAGATTTCAGAATAGTGCCTGGCACATGGTGTTCAGAAATTGTATTTGTTAATAGCATAAAATGATGATGGTTATTAACCAATGCATTTTCCTCAGTGCCTATCAGATATAGGGTCCTCCACATTTTAAAGTTCAGTCAGAGATATTACTTACCCTGTAGTGCTCTGCAACCTGCATTATTGAATAGTGTTTGTGAGTGGCATGCCCTGTGGAACGAGCACAGAACAAACACAGCAGGCTCTTGTCAGCTTCACAGAAGTAGAGCTTTATCACTTGGTGTGTCCTACACATCTGCTTGGCAGAGCCAGGTAACTGGCAGATAACTGAGTTTCCAGTAGAACGAATGTGTTTCTTAGCAAGAATAGTGCTTTTGAGGTCCATTTTCGGAGACACCGCCTTGCACACAGGACAGCGAGTAACTGTCGGGGCATCTTCCCACAGGAGACAGAGGCAGGGAGTACAGAATCGGTGCCCGCACCTAATGGTGGCAGGGTCTGTGAACGAGTCCTTGCAGATGGAGCAGGTGATCTCAGTGGGGAGACACTCTGTGGAAGCAGATGCCATGTTTCTAAGAAAACAAAAGGAAAGGACTTTCTTTACCCTTGGCATGTGAGCTGAGCTTAAGCTTTCTCTTGCTCATACACATATGTCCTGTAGGAGAACAGCCCATGTTTTAAGGATGGTGAGGAAAAGAGAGTCCTACAGACCAGTAAAATGTGTTAATTCCCACCATTGGCCTCCAGCACTACTTCTCAGTTCCCTATTAGAAATCCAATATTTTCTACATATATTATCTTTTTTTTGAAGACAAAGAAATCAGAGGTTCTGGGATCATTCATAGGCAGCTAGTCACATTGTGTCCAAAACTATCACAATTTTCCCCTTTTTTACTCTCTCTGATTGGTTGTTGTTGCTAAGTCGCTTCAGTCGTGTCTGACTCTGTGCGACCCCATAGACGGCAGCCCACCAGGCTCCCCCATCCCTGGGATTCTCCAGGCAAGAACACTGGAGTGGGTTGCCATTTCTAGCACAAGGTATTTGTTCCAATCCTGGCCAATGAAATAAGACACTAAAATTCCCAGGACAATTTTAGAAAAAATTTTCTTGTTCCAGAAGAGATGCACAGAATTAACAGATGGCTTTTTCTGTTTCTGGACATTTTCCAGATATAATGCCCACTTGCATAGCCATTTTGTGAACACAGAATTAGTTGGCCTGAGGAGAAAAGCCAATAGTCTAAGGATAACAAAAACACGGAAAGAAGTGGGTTTTAACAATGGCATTGAACAATAGTTCCCTAATTCTGAAGAAGCCAATTCTCAACTAAATTAACACAAATCTCTATACTTAAAATCCTAGCAGAAGAAAGTTTGTGTTTACCACCACATACAAAAAGATCTTTGCACAGTATCTACTGCCATATGTAGTATGTCAGGGGTTCAACAAAAATCATGCAGCATATCATAAGGCAAGAAAATTTTAGTCTAAACAGACAAAGCAATCGCCAGAACCAGACTTAGATGTCAAACAGATATTAAAACTATTAAGATAACTAAGATAGTAATGATGACCCTATATGCAAGACAACAAAAGAGATGCAGATGTAAAGAGCAGACTTTTGGACTCTGTGGGAGAAGGCGAGGGTGGGATGATTTGAGAGAATAGCACTGAAACATGTATATTATCATACGTGAAACAGATCACCAGTCCAGGTTCTATGCATGAGACAGGGTGCTCAGGGCTGGTGCACTGGGATGACCATGAGGGGTAGGATGAGGAGGGAGGTGGGAGGGGGGTTCAGGATGGGAAACACATGTACACCCATGGCTGATTCATGTCAATGTATGGCAAAAACCCTACAGTACTCTAAAGTAATTAGCCTTCAGTTAAAATAAATTAATTAATTTAAAAAATAATAACTATAATTAGTATATTAAAGACTTTTATTTTAAAAAATATTGACAACATGCAAGATAGGTAATTTCAGGAGACAGATGAAAACTATAAGACAAGCAGATAGGCTAGATATAACATATGCAGAGAATTTTATGTTTGGGTTCAGAAGTAGGTACAATACAAGTAAGAAAATTATCAGTGAGCATGGCAGTATGTCAGTGTAAAATACAAAAACTAAACACAAAAAGGAAAAACAAAGAGTAAAAACTTACAACAGAACAGAGCATCAAAGAGCAGTAAAACAACATTAATGTTGTTTAACATTGTTGTTTAACATTGTTGTTTAACATTGTTGTTTAACATTGTTGTTTAACATCTGCGTGATTAGATTTCCAGAAAGAAAATGAAGATATAATAGGGCAAAGTGAAGTGAAAGTCACTCAGTCACGTCTGACTCTTTGCAACCCCAGGGACTATACAGTCCATGGAATTCTCCAGGCCAGAATACTGGAGTGGGTAGCCTTTCCCTTTCTCCAGGGAATCTTCCCAACTCAGGGATCAAACTGAAGTCTCCCATGCTGCAAGCAGATTCTTTACCAGCTGAGCCACCAGAGAAACCCAACAGGGCAAAAGAAGCATTAAAAAATAATAATTTTAGAGGCTCTTCCAAAATTAGTGACAGACACCATAAAAGAGGTCTAGTGTCTGTGTCAAATATACAACTAGGCAAGTTATATTAAAACTGAATAAAAACCAATAACAGAGAGAAATTCTTTCTTTCTTTACAAAGAGAAATTCATTAAGGGAGCCATAGAAATAGGAAAAATAAAAATAAAGATTATGCACAGAAAAATAAAGATAAAAATTATAGCAGAAACCATGCAAACAAGAAAACAATTAAGTGACATCTTTAGATTGCTGAAGGAAAACAACTATTAACCCAAAATTCTCATATCTAGTGAAAATATACTTCAAAAGTAAAATATTAGAATTTTTCAAAAATAAGAAAGAAAACTTGAGGGAATTCAGTGCT
>SJYT01064087.1:66602-82569 GCA_006410635.1 Cephalophus harveyi
CTTCAAAAAATGAATTAGTCAAATAAAATAAGTTCTAGAGATTTGATAAAAAAAAATTGCACATTGTATAGTTAATGATATTGTATCATTAAAAATGTGTTAAATGGGTAGATCGCATGTTAAGTGTTCTTATACTACAACTTAAAAAAAGGGCAAAGGAAACTTTTGCAGGTAATATATTAATATGTTCATTATCTTGATTTTGATGGAGGATTTGTAAGTGTATACATGTATCAAAAGATTGTCAAATTGTACATTTTAAGCATGCAGATTTATTTTTGGTAAATTATGAATGAACACAATTATTAAATTTTAAGAAAATGAAGGTGGTTCTAGTGGTAAAGAACACGCCTGCCAATGCAGGAGACATAAGAGATGCAAGTTCAATCCCTGGGTCAGGAAGATCCTCTAGAGGAGCACATGGCAACCTACTTTAGTATTCTTGCCTGGAGAATCCCATGATCAGAGAAGCCTGGGGGGCTACATCCATAGGGTTGCAAAGAGTTGGACACAAGTTAAGTGACTTGGCATATGTGCATGCCAAAAAAATTAAATAACTAGTTATAATTTTAATAAAATATCAATGGAAGAAAAGAATTAAGATCTAGATAAATGGAGAATTATATCAAGTTTATACACTGGCAATTTAATACTGTTAAAATGGCAATCTTCCTCTATATGATCTATAAATTTAACATAATCTCTAATAAAAACTCTAGAAAATTTTTATAGGTACATATGAACCGGGTTTTTTTTTTTTAAAGGGAAATTATTATTTATTACACATATAATTCATGTAATTAATACATATACATGACATATAATACACACAATTTAATGTGAATAATGTTTGACTCATGCCAGAAGACATAAACTGATTTACACTCTTTCACTTCATTGAATTGTAAAGTATCTATGCATATTTTATTTATTTTTTATTTTTTAATTTTTGCTTTATTTTACTTTACAATACCGTATTGGTTTTGCCATACATTGACATGAATCCACTATGGGTGTATACGAGCTCCCAATCCTGAATCCCCCTCCTACCTCCTACCCCATATCCTCTCCCTGGATAAAATGTATTATGGCATACCAAGCAAATAGAATAGCCAAAACAATCCTAAGAAACAAAATCAGAATACTCACATTACTTGATTTTAAAAGTTAGTAGAATTCTATAGTACTAAAAACACACAGTATTGGGGAAAGGAAAGACATACTGATTATTAGAACTAAACTGAAAGTAGAGACCTGCAAAGATATAGTCAGCTGATTTTTTTTACAAGTGTTTAACGGTAGCCAGTATTCTTGGGCTTCCCTTGTGGCTCAGCTGGTAAAGAATCCGCCTGCAATGTGGGAGACCTAGGTTCGATCCCTGGGTTGGGAAGATCCCCTGGAGAAGGAAAAGGCTACCCACTCCAGTATTCTGGCCTGGAGAATTCCATGGACTGTATAGTCCATAGGGTCGCAAAGAGTTGGACACGACTGAGAGACTTTCAATATAACTTTCATCAGCACTTCACTGGAGAAAGAATAGCCTTTCTTTTCAGAAAGAATAGCCTTTGCTTTCATGGAACAGCAAAAGCACAATCCATGAAAGAAATTAACACACTAGGCTCATCTGTCCAGGGAATTCTCCAGGCAAGCATACTGGAGAGTGGGTTGCCATTCCCTTCTCCTGGGGATCTTCCTGATCCAGGGATCAAACCTGGGTCTCCTGTATTGCAGGTAGATTCTATTTCACTCCAATGTATTTATCCAAATGAACCAAAAAGACTGACAAGACAGAAGATAAGACTTCTCTGGATCCACAAAGATTACAGAGGTATCTCACTCTTCCTATTAAACCTGGAGCTGCTATACAGACACAGTAGAGGTTTCTCCCCTAAGGGTTAATAGGGAGCCCTTCAGATTCTCTCCTGGCTTCCTTAATCCTCAGCAAAACCTAACCATGAAGACATTGGGTCTGAGAATTAAGGGACTGTATCCCAAAGAAGCTGGGAGAATTATCCAGTGTGCACTGGCAGATTGTGAGAGTTCCCTTAGGACTAGATTTTGAAATATCTGGTCAAGGGCCTTGGACATAACACAGGATAAGAGAGAGTTTACTGGCTGGGGACACTTCCCCAGGATACAGAATATAATAGTCTGACAAGGACATTAGAAGATGGGGCACATTTGATGCTTGCAGGCTCCTACAAGCCTGGGAAAATGATGGCCCATGCTTAACAATGAAATGCAAGAATTGCTGTATAAGATGGAACAGGACAGGACTAAAAAGCAAAAGGGCATTTTCACGTTAAAGTGAATATGTTATGAAATCAGAAGATCAATCACAGCATTGTGTTTATCAATAAAGCCAAGAGGATATACTATCCACCCAGATTATCACAAATGTGCTGCTGAGAGAGATATAGCATCAGAATGAAGTTCAATGGTAACTGTCCTCTCCAGGATTAGGATGGTGATAAAAAGTGTTTACAGAGCTTGGCTACTGATCTCAATCAGATGATAGGGTATTTAACTGCCAGGTGCCAGCAGACTGAATCTGTGTAATGACTAGCAAGGGTTGAGCAGGAACCAAGATGACTTGACCCACATGGAATTGCAGAGATAGTTAATAAAATGAATAGCACCCCCAGGGGCAGAATAGATACAGGAGAAGCCGAGAATACTGCTGTAAGATATAAACAGAAGAAATCAAGAAACTATTATCAGGAGGCAGAGGAGTTTTTTCTCTAATTAATGATCCTTCTTTCCAGACTTTTCTTATTTTCAGACTTAGAGCTCCTTGATTGATAAGGTGACCACATCCCTAGGAGTAAGTTCTCTGTGACATCATGACAATTATGTACTGTAGAGATTACCCAGTCCTTATCCAAAGGGACCTATGGTCAATAACCAAAGTGACTTAGGAAAACACATTCAGTTTGACTTCAAACAAGGTAGGAGTTTTAATTGACACTTGAAGACCTGAAGCATAATCCTCATCTCATGTTAGACTAAAAACAAATGAGAATCATTTAACAAAAGCAGCTCTAGAAGACTCCCGAGTATCCTGTGCTACTGCTAAGTCACTTCAGTCGTGTCCGACTCTGTGCGACCCCAGAGACGACAGCCTACCAGGCTCCCCCGTCCCTGGGATTCTCCAGGCAAGAACACTGGAGTGGGTTGCCACTTCCTTTTCATTTCCTTCTTCTTGGGTCTATAGACTCACCTAATAGTCATTCTCTTGGAAGCTGAATATGTCCTGGACACAAAAGACCTCATTCACAAGTCTGGCAGATGACACCATCTGGGTTTCCTCTGCTGGGGCTGTTGCCCAGAGTACCTTCACCTAATCACTCATGTAGCATCATGGGCTTCCTCACAGCCTGGTAATTAGTTTCCTAGTTATTTCCATCCCAATAATGTCAGGAGGAATTGTGCAACACAGAATATCTCACCTGTTGTAGTCATAACTCTACCCAGATTCAAAGGAATGGGACACTTTCAACTGTGAACAGGACTGAAGTTACACTGTAGGAAAAGAATGGGAAATGGGATATTGTTGGATCTCTTTGGGGATGAGGAGGGGAGGAATAAATCTTGCTATATCTGCTCTTCCTGATAAGTTGACCTCAGGGATCTGGATCCAGAGAGTGAAGGCCCTGGATTCAATGAGTCTTTTACAGATCTACATTTCAAGCTCCAGATTTTTATTAAATGGTTCTCTAGCTCTCTGGAAATTTGGCACAATAAATATTTTTTATGTGGGAGGGCCCTTTAAGGGTTTGGTGTCAACTGGATAATCACTCTGAATACAACACAGTAAAAGGCATATTGATACAGATATGCACAATACTGAATGGCAGAAATAATTGTCTCCTCACAGGGCACCAAGGACAGACTTGGTAATTCCAGGCCAATGGAGTGAAGAAGGTCAGAACCTCTTTTCAGCAGAAGCCCCTCCTGATGTCTCCATATTTCACTGGAAAGTCTCATCAATACAGGTCTTGGGGCTTCCCTGGGAGCTCAGTGGTAAAAGAACCTGCCTGTCAATGTGGGAGACACAGGTTCAGTCCCTGGTCTGAGAAGATCCCACATGCCAAGGAGCGACTAAGGCCAGGCGCCACAACTGTGGAAGCTGGGCTCTGGACCTGGGGAACAGCAACTCCTGAGCCCATGCGCCGAAGCTACTGGAGCTCGTGCTCAGCAGCAAGAGAAGCCGCCGCTCTAAGAAGCCGTGCACTGTAACGAAGACACAGCACAGACAGAAATAAGTAAATAAAATGATAAAAAAATAAAAAGACAGGCCTTGTGGACTTCTGTCCACGTGCGTCTTCCTGAGGAGAGGGTAGCATATCCTGCCTGTAGGAGACAGATGTTCAAAACCCGTAGCTGAGCCACCGCCTGGACCTTACCACTAAGCGCAGCCTGCAGAGCTTGAAACGTGGCCCCATCTTTAGAAACTGCTCTGTTTGCACAGTCTCTGTGCCTCCCATACGCTGAGGGACGGTCAGGCGAGTTCTTCTGACCTCCCACTCTTCTGGACTGTGGAAATTTCTGATGCTGTCTCTGAGATGTGGCAGCTCTTTGCTAAAATCTAGTGTCTGTATTACCATTCTGCTGTGAAGGAATGGGTCCCGTCCTTGCCACACAGTTTTGATTGTGTTCCTGTGTGTATCTCTACTCTGATCCTACTGAATCAGGATGTCTGGCAAAGCCACCCTGAAATCCTTTCTCCTTCAGTTCCCTGTCTGGCCCAGATCTCAGCACAAAGCCACATTCCAGGGCTCTGCTTTTGCCGTTCACTTTCATAATATAACGTGTGTTGATCATCTAAATATCCCAGAATGAAGAATCAGGGCTGCCAGTTCTTACCTGAGAACCAGCAATAAATATACAGGCTCCTAAAGAGGAGGTGGCAAAAGGTGAAGCTTTCCAGAATGTTCAGCCTTTTTCCTATGATGTGACTTCAAGAAACTGGAGTGAAGATTCTCCTGTTTTGACTGATCCCACAAACATGTGAGGAGGTCATGATTTATAGGACAAAGGATTTGGGGTATTATAGGAAGAGAGGAAGAAGAAAGGAAAGTCCAAAGGATCAGAGATGAGAGTGAAACAAAAGAGATACCAGGAGTAGAGAGGCACTTAGAGAAAGCAATACAAAAAGAAACATGTAGAGAATGTTGCATAAAAGGGTTACAGTGACCTTGTGGGCGTTTATAGAAAACAAGAGATTCAAACAATGCCTAGTCCAAAGTGAACTGCCCTTGCTTTAACTGATGAACACAAGAGAAAGATAATCCTTGGGCAATATCAGCAAAGTTGTAGAGAATATGAGATACTGATAAAGGAGGCAACAGGCAAAATTTTTCTGGACATTGCAAAACTATTCTCGGTGGTTGCTGTTTAGTTACTGAGTTGCGTGCAACTCTTTTGTGACCCCACAGGCTAAAGCCCACCAGGCTCCTCTGTCCATGGGATTTCCCAGGTAAGAATACTGGAGTGGGTAGCCATTTCCTTCTCCAATTCTTGGTGGTAGAAAACTCCCATTTCAAGAAGTTGGCATGAAGCTTCTGCAATTTAACACCCAAAGTGAAAAAGACATTGGAGACCACTATGGTCTGTGATAAGAGTACAGATTCTGAAGCTAAATTGCTGAGTTAGACCCATTGTTCTCTAGACCCTGCCATCTTGAGATGATTCTATATCTCCATTTGCAAAACAAACCAGGTACCTATTTCAAAGAGGGGTAATTGGATGAGTGCCTTGTAGAAGAGTTAATTGCTACTATTATCAAGTATAAAATGACAACAAAAGAGAGAGGGAGCTCAGTCACGAGAAAGACAAAAATGTAAGAATTGGAAGAAAAGTAGAGAGTCTTAAGGAAAAGCTAATAAAAATAAAGCAAGAGAGAAAAGAAAAACCAAATTTGAGATGGTAGTTGAAGGAAGGAAAACAACCTCATCAAAAGGTAGCTGAGTTCAGAAAAAGCATTTAAAAGATTTTGGATACTTTTAAAATTTACTATAGAAGAATGATGTAGGAAAACAGATATATCTATGTTTATAATCCAGGGTGGGGATTTCATTTGTTTTCCACAGTCAGGGTTCTAGGACAATTGATGGACTATGGGTCTCATCAAGCAAAAGGAAAGCTGAATTCTGATTGTGGGCTGAGTTGGGTCTTTGGGGGAAAATAGAATCTTGTGCTATACTTGGTTGTTCAATTGTGTCCAACTCTGTGAGCCCATGGACTATAGACCACCAGGCTATTTCTCTCCAGAGACAAGATTCCCCTCACAGATGACAAAATCTTTTGGAAAGGTGGGAATATCAGACTTTCTTCTCTACCCTTCTCATGTGAATTTGTGCCTGCCAGCCCACACTAACACTCAAGAGTTTTTCAAAAATACAGAGATTGCTGTGATTTGTGAAATACATTTTAAAACATTATTTTACCCCTAGAATATGTGCTTGGGTGTTCATTGAAAGGACTGATGTTGAAGCTGAAACTCCAATACTTTGGCCACCTGATGCGAAGAGCTGACTCATTTGAAAAGACCCTGATGCTGGGAAAGATTGAGGGCAGGAGGAGAAGGGGATGACAGAGGATGAGATGGTTGGACGGCATCACTGACTCAGTGGACATGAGTTTGGGTGGACTCCGGGAGTTGGTGATGGACAGGGAGGCCTGGAGTGATGCAGTTCATGGGGTTGCAAAGAGTCAGACACAAGTGAGCAACTGAACTGAACTGATGTGTGCTTCAGAATTTTTCCCAAGAAGGATATCAACCCTACAACTGATATCACACCATGAAGATCTTTTCTATTTATCTTCCCCTCAATCCTTTTTTCAATATATATGAAAGCCTTACCAGTCCATCTCAGTAAATTTTGTTGGCTAATTTTTTAAATAAAACTTTCTCCAATGAAACACAAAACTAAAAGAAAATACTCATACCAAAAATATTAACAAACATTAACAAAATCACTAATAGATGCTAATTATGTAATATGGGTTAAAGTAGTTTAGTTTTGTTGTTTGGTACTTTACAAATTTGCAGGTAGCAAATATATGAGTGCAAGATTGTATTAGGAAAGAGGATGTAAATGGCTGTCTCTGTGGTATCCACAGACCTTGGAATGAACTGTAATAAAGCCTCTTTTGTTAATGGAAGCAAACTCGAACCACTAAGGCATCCAGAGGGGAGTCTCCAAGTGCAGAGAGCAGCTCTCACCAGAACTCTACTTCTCTGAAGATTTTCTGAATAACCCCCAATACCATCGAGGGAACCACAGGTGGGGTTGTTCCACATAATATGGTCCTGGTTTCATTTTTATTCAAACAAGGGTCCGAGAGGAGGCTGGAACTTTGACTACAGGCTTTCTTAAAAGCTCAATTAAAACTACAAGGAAAAACAAACACTAACCAAAAGCAAGGCAATCTTGTTTTATACAACTCACATTTCTGACCTTTCAGTTGGTGCTTCTTCTCAAGGAACCTCTGTTGCCTGATTTTGTCTGTCCCCAGCACCAGGAACTGATTCTCTTTCTCTGTCCGCTGTCCACGTTCAGGAAGGCAGGAGACAAGAGAAAGCGAAAGAAGCTGCCCTTCCCAGCTGTGCTGTTTCCCTTCTGAGAAGGGATGCTAGGCCTGTTTGATGTTAATCGTCAAGGCTGACGTAGCCTAGCAGGTACATCAGAATCACCTGCAGGACTCGGTAGACCGCAGGCTGCTAGGCTTCAGCCACAAAGATTCTTGATTCAGTAGGTCTGGGGTCACAGAGTTAGCACATCTAGTGAGATGCGAGTTTGCATATCTAATGAGAAGCGAGTTTGCATAGCTCACAAGATGCTGTTTCTGGTGCTGCTTCCTGGACCATAATTTGAGAATCTCTGACTGAGTCTACGTCTATTACAGCTGATACTTTTAGATTGTACAAGGAAGGATTGTTTAAAAAGAGTCTTATTGCGAAGCACAGGCTGAAGCACACTGTGACCTTGCTGCTATCGTCTTTTATAGTCTGTGGTGGAAAGCATGAAGTGGCCAAAAATGCTGGCTCTTTCGCCCAGATAGCTACAGGGCCACGGGAGGAGTGCAGGAGTACCACCATGCATCCTTAGCTTGCAGGGCCCAGAAAATCGAGCAACAAGGTACAGGCTTCTCGTCCAGGGGCCCAGGCAGCCCCACCTCCAGATCATTCCTTTCCCTATCCCGACCTCACAGGAAATATTTCCTTATTACATAGGTTCTCAAAGTGTGTTTTTGAGAATCATGGGAGTCTGTGAGGTCAAAATTATATTTAAAATAATATTTAGAGAATATTTGTCCTGTGGGCTAGATGGTTTTATAAATGTTATTTTAAATTATTTAGTAAATAAATATTTAATTATTTTTAGGTTTAATTTCTAATATGATGTGTGTATGTGTGTGTGTATTAGTCTCTGTTGTGTCTGACTCTTTGCAACCCCATGCACTGTAGCCCACCAGGTTCCTCTCTTCATGGAATTTTCCAGGTGAGAATATTGGAGTGGGTTGCTATTCCCTTCTCTAGGGGATATGGCATATTCTGATATTAAAAAAAAAAAAAAAAACCCAGTTAACAAAAAGCTTGTGGGACTGTACAATAATTTATTAGTTTAACTGAGGTACAATTTATATACCATAAAATTCACCCACTTAATATGTACAGTTTAATGACTTCTAATAAATGTTTGTTAAGTTTATTTTATTCAAACATCATCATGTCCACTTCTAGTCTTTGCAAAAGATCCCTCCTGATCTTTCACAGTCAGTCCCTACTCCTATCCTCAGCTCCATGCAACCAGATACCTGCGTTCTGTCTCTCTAGATTTGTCTTTTTAGAATCATCACATGTATGAAGTCATATTACACATAGTCCTTTGTGTCTGGCCCCATTCACTTAACAAAATATTTCTAGATTATTATGCCTTTTTCATAAATGTAGTTTATTCCATTTTAGCTGAGTAGCATTGCATTTTATGAATATATTGTAATTTACATAATTATCCATTAAATGATGGGCATTTGGATTATTTGAGTTTTTAGCTAATATAAATAACACTGCTATGAAATTTCATGTGTCTTTCAGTTATTGTGGGTAGATACTCATGTATGGAAGTGCTGAGATACTTGTTTTATATATTTAATCATTTAAGAGTCTGTAAAACTGTTGTTCAGGATAGCTGGACCATTTTGTTTATTTTTGGACCATTTTATTTTGCTACTAGCTATTTACAAGAGTTCTAATTCCTCCACATTCTCACCAGCATTTAGTACTTTTTGCCTTCATTACTTAAGCCATTTCACTTTTTACTGTGTAGTGGTATCTCAATGTAGTTTTAATTTGCACATGTATTACTAATAACTAAGGATGTTGAGCATCATTTTATGTATGCTAGACTAGATGTCTGTTTCCCTCAAAATTCATATGTTAAAGCCTAATCAGGTTTCCATGGTGGCTCAGACAGTAAAGAATCTGCCTGCAAGGAAGGAGACCTAGATTCAATCCCTGGGCTGGGAAGATCCCCTGGAGAAGGGAATGACTACCCACTTCAGTATCTTGCCTGGAGACTTCCAAGGACAGAGGAGGCTAACAGGCTAATTAACATTGTAATAATATTTGGAGGTAGGACTTTTGGAGACGACTAGGTTATAAGGGTGAAGCCCTCATGAATAAAATTAGAGTCCTATTAGGGAGAGCACCCTTACTCACTCTAACACATGAGGACACCAGGAAACACTGTGAACCAGGAGGCAGGCCTTCAGCAGACAGCAAATCTGCCAGCATCTTGACCTTTGACCTTTCAGCCTCTAGACCTGTGAGATCTAAGTTTCTGGGGCTTAAAAGCCATCCAGTCTATGGTACTTTTGTCCTAGAAGCTAGAACAGACAAAGGCAAGGTCCTTATTTGCCATCAAGATATTAATACCTTCTTTGGTGAAGTGTCTACTCAAGTCTTCTAGTTTGTACCATGGTTTCCTTTGGATTATTGGTCTTACTGAATTGTAAATGCTCTTTTGGATGCAAAACCCTTAGCTGATACATTTTTTGCAAATTTTTTCTCTCAATCTATCGCTTATCTTTTAATTTTGTTAAATACCTCATTTGAAGAATGAAAATTTTAATATTGATGAACACAATTTGGCAGTTTTTTATTTTCTGTTTCATTTGGGTGCTTTGTGCAAGAAATCTTTGTTAACACGAGGTCACTAATTTTTCTTTTTTATAAATACAATTAGATCAACGATCAATTTTAGTTAAATTTTTGTATGGTATAACGTGAGGATGAGGTTCATTTTGCGTATAGTCTCAATGTTTAAGCTCTATTTGTGGAAAATATCTATCCTTTCCATTTTTTATTTATCTTGGTATATTTGTTGAAAATTAATTGACCATGGTGTTATCTATTTCTGGATTCTAACTCTGCTTCATTGTTGTACATATTTATATATTTCACTTCATGCTAACACCACATTCTGTGTTCATTATAATCTTCATTACAGTAAATGTATTATACATTTTTAAGCTGGGTAATGTAAATCTTCTAACTTTGTTATTTTTGAAAAATATTTTGAGTAGATTAGGACTTTTGTACTCCACGATGATTTTAATAATTTATTAACATATTATTTTTACAGAGTGCCCAGAGAACCCAGAATCCCTGACCTAACTGAATTTTCCTACCAATATTGATGAGACCAATTATAGGAATTTAACAAGTGAGCACACACTTGCAAGTAAATTATTTTTTACTTCTTTCCTTTAAAAATTAAAAAAGGAATTTCATTTAACTTGTCAGCAGGCTTAAGACTTTCCTAAGCAGATTTATATGCTTAGTTAGTAAAACTTATATAATTACTTTCACTTAACTCTGAACTATAGATTTTTATTTTATTGTTTTGACATTTACAAATTTATATGTTTAATTTAGATATCTAGAGAAAAGTTCTAGATTGTGTGTAGTTTTGTATTTAGCATTGGAGCCTAAAAATTAATTGCTAAATGAGGAACAGTTAAACCAAATAAAATTATAAATGTTCTATAATTCTCATTTGGTCCTTGACATTTGAAGGGAGAAGTACAGTTCAATAGAAAGCATTAATTCTCCTGCACAAGGTCCTATATATATCAGTATATATATACTGAATAATCTATATATCAGTCAATTAGTACAAGTTTAGTCTCAGTCATAAGAAGACTATGATGGGATGCATCTGTGGAGGAGCTCCTTGGCTTTTCACATTTTATCTCGAACTCACACCATCAGTCATGGACATCTAGGCAGCACTTAGAAAGTGGCCATACTCAAAGTACTAAAAAAACAAAGGTCTTTTCCCTTTTAGCTCCTTCTCTTTTCATTGTATATTCTTATACCTCTTCTCCAAGTCTTTTTGTGCAGCAGAGACATTACTTTGACAACAAAAATCCATCTAGTCAAAGCTATGGTTTTTCCAGTGGTCATGTATGGATGTGAGAGGTGGACTATAAAAAAACCTGAGTGCTGAAGAATTGATACTTTTGAACTGTGGTGTTGGAGAAGACTCTTGAGAGTCCCTTGGACTGCAAGGAAATCAAACCAGTCCATCCTAAAGGAGATCAGTCCTGGGTGTTCATTGGAAGGAATGATGCTAAAGCTGAAACTCCAATACTTTGGCCACCTCATGCGAAGAGTTGACTCATTGGAAAAGACCCTGATCCTGGAAAAGATTGAAGGCAGCAGGAGAAGCGGACAACAAAGGAAGTGGTTGATGGCATCACTGACTCAATGGAAGTGAGTTTGAGCAAACTTCAGGAGTTGGTGATGGACAGGGAGGCCTGGTGTTCTACCATCCATGGGATCACAGAGTCGGACTGAACTGAGCTTTTTAAGAGAGTAGCCAGTTTTCAGTCTTACTTCTTTGTATTTAAGACAGAATCTAGTGAGGTTTGGCAGAAGGCAGGCTGGAGTGGAGGGTGATACTTTGGAAAAGTGCAAATGTGGCCTATGAAACTGAACATCAATTTCAATTCAGAATAGGCAATACTCCACTTATAGTGTTCAGTTCAGTCGCTCAGTCATGTCCGACTCTTTGCAACCCCATGAATTGCAGCACGCCAGGCCTCCCTGTTCATTACCATCTCTCAGAGTTCACTCACACTCACGTCCATCGAGTCCGTGATGCCATCCAGCCATCTCATCCTCAGTTGTCCCCTTCTCCTCCTGCCCCCAATCCCTCCCAGCATCAGAGTCTTTTCCAATGAGTCAACTNGGTGGCGTGGAACATACTTTGGACTTCCCCAACTGGAGGGATGAGGGAGCTGGGGTATTAATCTACCAACGCTATTTGTCATTGACCAAGCACCGTCGCTCCACAGGCTCTGCCAAACAGGGAGATTCCTCAGTCAGAAAAACTGCAGGTGCCCAGCAGGTAGAAGCTTTCAGGAACAGCAGAAGGTAAAGAGATATGAACGGAGTATGAGCCACATCTGTTACAGCCCCCTACTTCAAAGGGACAGAGTGAGGATTAAGTAGGTAGAGTCCTTGGCCAATGCATAGTATATAATAATGCTCAATAAAAGTTCATTTTCTTACATTTTTTTTAAGTTGAGGAGGCAGGCCTATCTCTTCTGTGTGTGTATGATTGTATATGTGTTATATATTTAATTCCTCTCCTTTTTTTCTCTACAAAACAGGGATGTCTTCTAATTAGGGAAGTTTGAACTGTGGTCTTGGAGAAGACTCTTGAGAGTCCCTTGGACTGCAAGGAGATCCAACCAGTCCATTCTAAAGGAGATCAGTCCTTGGTGTTCATTGGAAGGACTGATGCTGAAGCTAAAACTCCAATACTTTGGTCACCTCATGCAAAGAGTTGACTCATTGGAAAAGACCCTGATGCTGGGAGGGACTGGGGGCAGGAGGAGAAGGGGATGACAGAGGATAAGATGGCTGGATGGCATCACAGACTCGATGGACATGAGTTTGAGTAAACTTCGGGAGTTGGTGATGGACAGGGAGGCCTGGCATGCTGCGATTCATGGGGTCGTGAAGAGTCGGACACAACTGAGTGACTGAACTAAACTGATTGGATTTATTTCTAAAGTTGTTAAAAATTATATAAAGATGTTTATGACTTTGAATTTAGAGCCAATGGGTTAGAAAACAACTAACCACTGCAGCTGACCATTGTCATTAAACCACAGAAATTAGATTATATAGGAAAGTGAAAAGTTTCACCATTTTAAATGCAGAAAGTGAAGCATATTCCTGCTAACAACATCAGTGATTTCATCCGCATAATTTCATTCACTGTGACGGGAGAGAAGACCAGTGCTTCTGCAGTTCTCATAAATGACAGATCGCTGAAATTAAAACTTATCTCATAACCATTCTGCCAGAATAAGGAGAGCAACCTTGATTAGTCAACCTTCATTACTTCTCAGTTTCTTTGTGGCTTTCTTTTCAAAAAGCAACAACTGGTAAGATTTTTCCTATTTATATGGAATGCACTTCTGGTCAAGGATATCTGCTTCAAGATGGAACACCAAGGTATTGCCCTTTTTTATAACTTCTTGTCCCCAGTTCAAACCATTCACAAATTCCCAGTTAGTAAAAAATAACTCTAAATCTTTTACTCTGTGCTTACAATTATGTTCTATCAATTCTAGGGCATTGTTTTCATAGTTGAACATCTCTGAAACAGACTGTGTCAAACTCAGTGGCATCTGAGAACTGCTGGCTTCCAGGCACCAGTCCAGCTATTGCTGTTGGTGCCTGGGCATGCACATTCTTTGTCTTAGTAGCTGTTCCTACTATGTCACTTCAATTGATGGATGTTTAATGGCCATACTTCCCTGTCAAACTGATTACCTTTTAAAATATCAAAATTATACCATGATTCATCATTGAACAAAAAAGCTGTGTGCACATAAAGGCATGGAAACAGAATAGTTGGAGGTATAAATTTGAAATTAGTGAAGCAAATATTCATGACAGAAGAATGACAGCAATTCCAGATATTCCTGCAAAGCAAAAGCTACGTGCCTTCCAGGATATAAAATAAGAAGATAAAAAACCTAGAGCCTGAAGTCAGAAAGAGAAAAACAAATATTGTCTATTAACACATACATATAGCTAGAAGAATGGTATTGATAACCTATTTACAAGGAAGCAACAGAGACACAAATACAGAGAACAGAATTCTGGACACAGAAGGAGAAGGAGAGAGTGGGACGAACTGAGAGTAGCATTGACAATATGTGCATTACCGTGTATAAAATAGACAGCTAGTGGGAAGATTCTGTATAACACAGAGAGCTCAGTTCTGTGGTCCATGACAACCTAGAGGGGTGGGATGGGAGACGGGTTGGGAAGGAGGTTCAAGAGGGAGGGGATATATGTATACTTATAGCTGATTCACGTTGCTGCACGGCAGAAACCAACACCACATTGTAAAGCAATTATCCTCCAATTAAAAATAAATTTAAAAGAAACCAAGAAGATTCAGATAGGAGAAATGTATTATGTTTTGTTACTGAGGTACCTGCACACAGATGACTATCCTGTGCCAAACAATACAGCTAAAGTAAGAGAAATTGCCAAATCCCTGGGATAGATGTGGTCTGCTTTATTAACGTGTCACACAAGACTCTTGTTGGAGCAGTAAATATCAATTTGCCTAAAATTTCTTGGTAACTATGGACAGAAGCTGCTTAAATTGCACCAAAAATGTGATTCAACTGAAGGAAAAAAAACGAAGCTTTGAGCTTAGTCCAAAAAGAAAATTTTTAGAATGAATATCAAAGGCTCAGAAAAAAATCATGAAGGCAAGAGTGGCATACTCCTAAGGATGCACAAAATGCTGTTCATGCACACAGGACATTGACATGTGCAAAAACACGGAGAGCAATGACCTGTCATTGACAGGTGACTGAAGAGTATCAAACTTTGAATGGGAAGAAGTTTCAGGACTACCTTAACTAATTCACGTTGCTTTCCTCTTATTCAGGCTCGAGAGTAAGATGTGGTAGAACATATGTCTGCATGTGTGCATGCTAACTCGCTTCAGTCATGAGACTCTGTACGACCCTATGAGTCCTCCAGGCTCCTCTGTCCACAGGATTCTCCAGACATGAGTGGGTGGCCATGCCCTCCTCCAGGGGATCTTCCTGACCGAGGAATCGAACCCATGTCTCCTAAGTCTCCTGCATTGGCAGGTGGGTTCTTCACCACTAACGCCACCTGGGAAGCCCAAAACATATGTCTAAGTAAGTCTAAAAGCTCTTTCAATAATTACCTAAAAAACTAAGTGATAAAAAATACTATGTCATAGTTTACTTGGCTGTGTTTTTTTCTAAGTGGCCCATAAAATAATACTGTCACTAACAATGGATGGCATCCTATTGCTGAAATAGTAGTAACAAGAGCTATTAATTCCTGGAGATTGTACATGCCCAGAACTAAATTTGGCACTTAGATGTTCAAGCTGGTTTTAGAAAAGGCAGAGGAACCAGAGATTCAAATTGCCAACATCTGCTGGACCATCGAAAAAGCAAGAGAGTTCCAGAAAAACATCTATTTCTGCTTCATTGACTATGCCAAAGCCTTTGACTGTGTGGATCACAATCAACTGTGGAAAACTCTGAAAGAGATGGGAATACCAGACCACCTGACCTGGCTCTTGAGAAACCCATATGCAGGTCAGGAAGCAACAGTTAGAACTGGACATGGAACAACAGACTGGTTCCAAATAGGAAAAGGAGTACGTCAAGGCTATATATTGTCACCCTGCTTATTTAACTTATATGCAGAGTACATCATGAGAAACGCTGGGCTGAAAGAAGCACAAGCTGGAATCAAGATTGCCAGGAGAAATATCAATAACCTCAGATATGCAGATGACACCACCCTTATGGCAGAAAGTGAAGAGGAACTAAAAAGCCTCTTGATGAAAGTGAAAGTGGAGAGTGGAAAAAA
>SJYT01064087.1:82584-112797 GCA_006410635.1 Cephalophus harveyi
ACCTAACCTGCCTCTTGAGAAATCTGTATGCAGGTCAGGAAGCAACAGTTAGAACTGGACATGGAACTTATAGTGTTAGGGAGATTTAATTATACAAGGGACATATCCCAAGTGGGGTTGTGATCTTCTCATTAATTTCCTCTCTTTCTCCTCAGAAATATGAAATAACACATACACACTTCCAAAAATAATTCACCTGCAGGTCTTGAGAATGAAGAAGTTTGAGGTCTTACTGAAATGTCTGCATAACTGGGATCTTACAAGTGGCCCAAAGACCTAAAGATAATGTCTAATGGCCAAGACCAGTGCTCCAAAGAAGACATTATAAAGTCACTAGTATACAAGGAGAATAATCTTCCACCCAATGACAACCACTTGTTCAAGTCTACCCAGTCATTGAGGGAATGGGGGGAAAATAGCTTTAAATTCTTTTTCTGAACAAATGTGCAAACTTAAATAGTTAGACTTATAACTTGAGAAAGTTTCTCTCTTTGACAGAATTAGTCCTGGAAGCTTTAAAATACATTAAAAATCACCCTAGAAGCAAAGCACACAAGAAACATTTAGACTTGAATAGAGAGCAAGAAGGGAAATGGATGGTGGAAGTGACGTCCAGATGGAGGAAGCAGCACGTTCAAAATTCAAAGTGCAACCCTCAGAATAGGAGAAAATATTTGCAAGTGAAGCAACTGACAAAGTATTAATCTCTGAAATATACAAGCAGCTCATGCAGCTCAATATCAAAGAAATGAAAAATCCGATCAAATAATGGGCAGATACAAAAATGGCAGAGGAGTAGGTGAACATGGAGTATGTCTCTCTCCACAGATACATCAGGAATACAGCTTTAGACACAGAAGTGCGTGCAGAACACCCGCTGAGAGCGGACAGGAGGACCTGACTGGTGGAAAAGAATATATAGAATACACAAAACTTAGTAGGATGAAGGAATTAGGGGAAAAACAGGAGTGTTAGCAGGACTGGACCTGCCCTCAGCAGGTGGGGGCATTGAAGCAGGGGTCCAATCCCCACATTGGGGCAATTGTCTGAGTCAGAGGAGAAACATTTAAGTCTGAGAGTGAAACAGCTGATCTGGGGCAGCCTAAATGGAATGAGAATCAGACAGTCCTTGCCGCAGCCATACATACAGTCAGTTCAGTTCAGTCACCGTCGTGTCCATCTCTTTGTGACCCCATGGATTGCAGCATGCCAGGCCTCCCTGTCCATCACCAAGTCCCGGAGTTTACTCAGACTCATGTCCATTGAGTCACTGATGCCATCCAACCATCTCATCCTCCGTCATCCCCTTCTGCTGCCTTCAATCTTTCCCAGAATCAGGGTCTTTTCAAATGTGTCAGTTCTTCTCATCAGGTGGCCAAAGTATTGGAGTTTCAGCTTCAACATCAGTCCTTCCAATGAACATTCAGGACTGATCTCCTTTAGGATGGACTGGTTGGATCTCCTTGCAGTCCAAGGGACTCTCAAGAGTCTTCTCCAACACCACAGTTCAAAAGCATCAATTCTTCAGGGCTTGGCTTTCTTTATAGTCCAACTCTCATTTCCATACATGACTACTAGAAAAACCATAGCCTTGACTAGACGGACCTGTGTTGACAAAGTAATGTCTCTGCTTTTTAATATGCTTTCATATTATATGTTGGTCATAACTTTTCTTCCAAGGAGCAAGTGATATTGAGTGTAGCACTTTCACAGCATCATCTTTTAGGATTTGAAATAGCTCAACTGGAATTCCATCACCTCCACTAGTTTTTTGTGTGTGTGTGATGCTTCCTAAGGCCCACTTGACTTCGCATTCCAGGATGTCTGGCTCTAGGTGAGTGATCATACTATTGTGATTATCTGGGTCGTGAAAATTTTTTTTGTATAGTTCTTCTCTGTATTCTTGCCACCTCTTCTTGCCATACATAGAGCAGACAGGAACTCTGGTCCTCTGGAAGGCGCAGCGACTGGGAGCTGGAGTTTGGGGTTATGGAGCAATCCCACGGTGCAGGCTGCTGTTGACTGTGGAGGTATGGGTTGAATGGATGTGAGGGAGAAGATCGTGGTGAGAAATGACTGTGGAGGTATGGGTTGAATGGATGTGAGGGAGAAGATCGTGGTGGGAAATGCCTGTGCAGGAAAGCCAGGCACTATGGAAGCCAGGTGATAATGTGAGTCACGCATGGGCCGGGGGGTGGCGGTGGGGGGTAGTGGGGGCGGAGCCATCACCATAGCCTCTGTCTCTTCACATGCCAGCATCGGCAGCAGAACAATAGAGAGGCTGGCCCATCAAATGCCTGACGCACTGGTCTACAGAATAGGACCCCAGCCAGGGGAGCTCCTCTATGTGCCTGACACTCCAAACAACAGAGAAGGACCCCAGGCAAGGGAGCCTTCTAAGTACCTATGGGCGGAGCTATGGAGAAAGACTGGCCAAAGAGGCCTTCTGATCACCAGTTACAAGAGGCTGGAAAAAAGACTCTGATCAGGCCACAACTCCTGCGGTGGAGGCAGTCCATGTCCCTGCACACTTGGTGTCGCCAGGATCCCCGAAAGCCAACCAGCTGTGCCAACTTCATGCTCAACCCCCACTGGGGCAGAGCTGACACAGGCCAAAAAAAAAAAAAAAAAAGACCTCTTGTGTCTATGCACTCAGGGTTGTTTCTGTCGTGTTCAACTCTTTGCAACCCTGTAGACTGTGGCCTGACAACCTTCTTTGTTGGNAAAAAAAAAAAAAAAAAAGACCTCTTGTGTCTATGCACTCAGGGTTGTTTCTGTCATGTTCAACTCTTTGCAACCCTGTAGACTGTGGCCTGACAACCTTCTTTGTTGGGGGGTTCTCCAGGGAAGAATACTGGAGTGTATTAGCCAATACTGGTTTCCACACCCTTCTAGAACACTGTATTTCCTGCTGCCCTAGCCTCCAACTCCCCTGAGTACCTGGTGCTGCCAGAACCCCTCGGACCCAAGCAGATGCACTACCTCCACACCTGGCCCTCACAGGGGCCAACCCAAGTCCTCCAGGGCAACCTCAGGAGCAAACTCCAGTGACGACTCACATGTAGAGGTGGAAATAAAACCACAATTGAAACCCAGGGGCAGTGCGGCTAAGGAAGACCCAAAACCCTCCCACCAGCTGTACAAGCTGCAGATTAAATCCACATGATCAACTAGGCAGACTCTGTGTCTATGGAATATATAAAAGGCCTTTGAGAGTTCCCACAAAAGAACATGAACTACTTCTGATAGCTTTAGACATTGGAGGTAAGAACACACAGGGGTAGGACCAGATTAGAGTCTGAGCTGCCCCCACAGCAGGTCCAGAGATCAGCACAGTGCTGGAGGGCATCCCAGGAAGGTGAGGCGGACTGTGACTCCCAGCGAGGGAAAGGATGCTAACAGCAGCGACTCAAGAAAAACATTTATTATTCTTATTTTTTTGACTTATTCTGTAGATTCTTTTAGATTTTTTTTCCTTTCTCTTCCCCCCACCCCCACTCTGTTGTAGTTGTCTATATTATTGGCACTAAGAAATCCAGTTACGATTTTGAGCTTTTTTTTTTTTTCTCAGTCATATTTTTTATTGTTATTATAAACGTCTGCCTCTAAAGTTGGGCTTTTGCAGTTCTGTGGAGTTTCTCCCTGCCCCCTTTTTAAATTTTTCTCATTTTTAATTTTTTAAACCTGTTATTATTTTTTCTACATTTATTCCTTTGTTTTCTTTTCCTACTGTTCTTTTCCCCTTGCAGTTAATCTTTATATATATAAATCTTCTTTACCTATCTCTATTTAACTTTGCATATCTATTCTTTCTTTCTTTTCTTCCTCTCCTTTCCTCTCAACATATCTGTTAGTTTTATTTTCATTACCTTATTCCCCAGTTGGCACCTTGCTTTAGTTTTGTTTTCCAGTTTGTGCTTTAGTTAGTTTTGTTCTGGTGGATAAAATTTTTGGTTTCCTTTGTTCACTAGGTCAATCTATTGTACTTTATTTTTGTTGGACTGTTTTGATTTTGATTATGGATATAAAGCTGAAACTCCAGTACTTTGGCCACCTCATGCAAAGAGTTGACTCATTGGAAAAGACTCTGATGCTGGGAGGGATTGGGGGCAGGAGGAGAAGGGGACGACCGAGGATGAGATGGCTGGATGGCATCACGGATTCGATGGACATGAGTCTGAGTGAACTCCGGGAGATGGTGATGGACAGGGAGGCCTGGCGTGCTGCGATTCATGGGGTCGCAGAGAGTCAGACACGACTGAGCGACTGAACTGAACTGAACTGAACTGTCTATATTCAGTCACATTTTTTATTGTTGTTATAAACCTCTGCCTCTATGTTGGGCTTTTGCAGTACTGTGGAGTCTTCCTTTTATTGCCTTTTTTATTTTCTTCTGTTTTTTTTTTTCTCTTCTTTCTTATAAGTTTAATTTTTAATTTGTTTAAACCTATTCTATTTTTCTACATTTATTCCTTTGTCTGCTTTTCCTACTGTTCTTTTCCCCTTGCAGTTAATCTTTAACATATATAAATCTTCTTTATCTACCTCTATTTAAATTACATATCTATTCTTTCCTTCTTTTCTTTATTTCCTTTCCTCTCGACATATCTGTTAGTTTTGTTTTCATTGCTTTATTCCCCACTTGCTTTAGTTCTGTATTCCAGTTCATGCTTTAGTTAGTTTTGTTCTTAACTGGTAAGTATAATTTTTGGTTTCCTTTGTTTGCTGGGTCAATCTACTATATTTTATTTTAGTTGGACTGTTTTGACTTTGCTTATGGGTGTATATGTATATGTGTATAATCCATTATATTAATTATTATTTTGTAAATGCCATTTGCCTGGGGTTCATCTTTGTTTTCTCATTTTTGGATATTTGTTTTAATCTCACTTAATACCATAACAAACCACTTGTGGAATCTTCATTCCTGACCAGAGATCAAGCCCTGAGCCTTTGGAGTGGGAGCACTGACTCCAAGACCCTAGACTACCAGAGAACTAACCCTAGGGAGTATCAAATAGTGAGAACTCACACAAAGGAAACCACTTGAATACAAAACCCAGCATCACCCAACCACCAGTAACACCCTGTGCAGGATGCCTCATCTAAACAACAAACAAAACAAAAATGCAAACCCAATCATCAGCAGACAGGATTACAAACCTCACTCAGCCTTGCCCACCAGAGGAAAAGCAAACAAGCAAACAAACAAAAACTCAGCACAAATCTCACCCTATATGAAGCTCACACAAACCACTGAACCAATCTTAGGAGGGCAGAAACCAAAAGGAAGAATTCAATTTTCTTCAAGGAAAGATTTTAACTTTCCTTGAAGCCTGGGAAAAGGAGACCTCAAACACAATAACTTACAAAAAAATAATGAAAAGGCAGAGAAATACTACACAAATGAAGGAACAAACTAGAAACACAGAACTCCAAATAAATGAAGAGGAAATAAGCAAAATACCTGAAAAAGAATTCAGAATAATGATAGTAAAGATGATCAAAAACCCCAAAAACAAAATGGAGAAAATGCAAGAATCAATTAACAAAGACCTAGAAGAATTAAAAAATAAACATACAAAATAAAGAACACAATTACAAAAAATAAAAATACTCTAGAAGGAATCAGTTGCAGAATATCTGAAGCAGAAGAATGAATCAGTGAGCTGGAAGATAAATGGTGGAAGTAACTCTGAAGAGCAGAATAAAGTAAAAAGAATGAAAAGAACTGAGGACAGTCTTAGAGACCTCTGGGACAATATCAAATGCACCAACATTTGAATCATAGGGGTCCCAGAAGAAGAAGAGAAAATTAAAGGATCTGAAAAAATTTTTGAAGAGATTATAGTTGAACATTTCCCTAACATGGAAAAGGAAATAGTCAGTCAAGTCAAAGAGGCACAAAGAGTCCCATACAGGATAAACCCAAGGAGAAACACACCAAGACACATACTAATCAAACTAACAAAGACTAAACACAAAGAAAATTCATTGTTTTAGGTTAAGAGCAGTAAGGGAGCAGCAACAAGTAACATACAGAAGGAACAAACTAGAAACACAGAACTCCAAATAAATGAAGAGGAAATAAGCAAAATACCTGAAAAAGAATTCAGAATAATGATAGTAAAGATGATCAAAAACCCCAAAAACAAAATGGAGAAAATGCAAGAATCAATTAACAAAGACCTAGAAGAATTAAAAAATAAACATACAAAATAAAGAACACAATTACAAAAAATAAAAATACTCTAGAAGGAATCAGTTGCAGAATATCTGAAGCAGAAGAATGAATCAGTGAGCTGGAAGATAAATGGTGGAAGTAACTCTGAAGAGCAGAATAAAGTAAAAAGAATGAAAAGAACTGAGGACAGTCTTAGAGACCTCTGGGACAATATCAAATGCACCAACATTTGAATCATAGGGGTCCCAGAAGAAGAAGAGAAAATTAAAGGATCTGAAAAAATTTTTGAAGAGATTATAGTTGAACATTTCCCCAACATGGAAAAGGAAATAGTCAGTCAAGTCAAAGAGGCACAAAGAGTCCCATACAGGATAAACCCAAGGAGAAACACACCAAGACACATACTAATCAAACTAACAAAGACTAAACACAAAGAAAATTCATTGTTTTAGGTTAAGAGCAGTAAGGGAGCAGCAACAAGTAACATACAAGTGAAACTCCATACACTTAACAGCTGATCTTTAAGCAGAAACTCTGCAGGACATAAGGGAATAGCAGGATATATTTAAAGTACTGAAAGGGAAAAATCTATAACCAAGATTACTATACACAGCAAGGATCACATTCAAAATTGATGGAGAACTAAGATGCTTTTCAGACAAGCAAAAGTTAAGAGAATTCAGTACCATCACACGAGCTTTACAACAAATGTTAAAGGGACTTATATAGTCAAGAAATACAAAAGAAGAAAAAAGATCTACAAAATCAACCCAAAATAAGAAAATGGCAATAGGAACATATATATCAATAGTTACTTTAATGTAAATAAACGATATGCTCCAACCTAAAGACACAGACTGGCTGAATGGATGCAAAAACAAGACCCATATATATGCTATCTACAAGAAATCCACTTCAGACCTAAAGACACATATAGATTGAAAGTGAGAGGATGGAAAAACATATTCCATGCAAACAGGAAGCAAAAGAAAGCTGGACCAGCAATCCTCATATCAGACAAAATAGACCTTAAGATAAGGAAGATTATGAGAGATAAGGAAAGACACTACATAATGATCAAGGGATCAATCCAAGAGGAAGACATAGCAATGGTACATACCTATGCCCCAACATAGGAGCACCCCAATACATAAGACAAACACTAACGGACATAAAAGGAGAAATTAACAGTAACACAATAATAGAAGGAGACTTTAACACCCACTCACACTAATGTACAGATCATCAAAATGGAAATTAATAAGGAAACACAAGTCTTCAATGATACATTAGATGAAATGGATCTCATTCATATCTTCAGGTCATTCCTTCCAAATGCAGAATAATACACCTTCTTCTCATGTGCACATGGAACATTCTCCAGCATAGACCACATCTTGGGTCACAAATCAAACTTCAGTAAATTTTAAAAAATGGAAATCGTATCAGGCATCTTCTCTGACCACAATGCTATGGACTAGATATCAATTACAAGAAAAAAACCATAAGAAACACAAACACACGGAGATTAAACAACATGTTTCTAAATAACCAACAGCTTCCTGAAGAAATAAAAAGGGAAATCAAAAAATTTCTAGAAACAAATGACAATGAAAACATGACAACTCAAACCTAAGAGATGCAGCAAAAGCAGTTCTAAGAGAGAAGTTTATAGCAATACAATCCTACCTCAAGAAACAAGAAAAACATCAAATAGACAACCTAGCTTTATACCTAAAGCAACTGGAAAGAGAACAAAAAGCCCCAAAATTAGTAGAAGAAAAGAAATCATAAAGATCTGAGCAGAAAAAAATAAAAAAGAAATGAAAGAAACAGTAGTAAAGATTAATAAAACTAACAGCTGGTTCTTTGAGAAGATAAACAAAATTGACAAACCCTTAGCCGAACTCATCAAGAACAAAAGAGAGAAGAATCAAATCAATAAAATTAGAAATGAAAAAGGAGAGGTTACAACAGACAATGCAGAAATACAAAGGATTAAAAGAGACTATTATGAACAACTATATGGCAATAAAATAGATAGCCTGGAAGAAATGGACAGATTCTTAGAAAAGTTCTATCTTCCAAGACTGAACCAGGAAGAAACAGAAATTATGAACAACCCAATTGCAAGCACTGAAATTGAAGCTGTGATCAAAAATATCCCAAAAAACAAAAGCCCAGGACCAGATGGCTTCACAGGAGAATTCTATCAAACATTTAGAGAAGAACTAATGACTATCCTTCTAAAACTCTTTCAAAAAATTGCAGAGGAAAGAACACTTCAAAATTCATTCTATGAGGCCACCATTACCCTAATACCAAAACCAGACAAAGACAACACACAGAAAAGAAAACTATAGGCCAATATCACTGAAGAACATAGATGCAAAACTCCTCAACAAAATTCAGCAAACAGAATTCAGCAACACATCAAAAAGCTCATACACTATGATCAAGTTGGGTTTATTCCAGGGATGCAAGGATTCTTCAATATATGCAAATCAATCAATGTGATACACCATATTAACAAATTGAAAGATAAAAACCATATGATCATCTCAAAAGATACAGAAAAAGCCTTTGACCAAATTCAGCACCCATTTATGATTAAAACCCTTCAAAAAATGGGCATAGAGGGAACCTACCTCAACATAGTAAAGGCCATATATGTTAAGCCTACAGCAAACATTATTCTCAGTGGTGAAAAACTGAAAGCATTCCCCCTAAGATCGAGAACAAATCAAAGGTGTTCACTTTTGCCACCATTACTCAACATAGTTCTGGACGTCCTAGCTACAGCAATCAGAGCAGAAAAAGAAATAAAAGCAATCCAGATAGGGAAAAAAGAAGTAAAGCTCTCACTGTTTGCAGATGACATGATGCTGTACATAGAAAACCCTAAAAATAGTATCAGAAAATTACTAGAGCTCATCACTGAATTTAGCAAAGTTGCAGTATACAAAATCAATACACAGAAATAGCTTGCATTTTTATACACTAACAATGAAAAATCAGAAAGATAAATTAAGAAATCAATCCCATTCACCATTGCAACAAAAAGAATTAAACATTGATAAGGAATAAACTTACCTAAGGAGACAAAAGAACTGTACACAGAAAATTATAAGACACTGATGAAATAAATCAAAGATGACATAAACAGATGGAGAGATATTCCATGTTCCTAGGTAGGAAGAATCAATATTGTGACAATGACTATACCATCAAATCCAATCTACAGATTCAATGTGACCCCTATCAAATTATCAATGGCGTTTTTCACAGAACTAGAACAAAAAATTTCACATTTCATATGAAAATACAAAAGACCCCAAATAGCCTAAGCAGTCTTAGGAAAGCAGAATGGAGCTGGAGGAATCAACCTTCCTGACTTCAGATTATACTACAAAGCTATAGTCATCAAGACAGTATGGTACTGGCACAGAAACAGAAGTATAGACCAATGGAACAAGATAGAAAGCCCAGAAATAAACCCTTGCACCTATGGGTACCTTATTTTTGACAAAGGAGGCAAAAATATACAATGGAGCAAAGACAGCCTCTTCAATAAACGGTTCTGGGAAAACTGGACAGCTCCATGTAAAAGAATGAAATTAGAACACTTCCTAACACCATACACAAAGATAAACTCAAAATGGATTAAAGACCTAAATGGAAGACCAGAAACGATAAAACTCTTAGAGGAAAACATAGGCAGAACACTTGATGACATAAATCAAAGCAAGATCGTCTATGACCCACCTCCTAGAGTAACAGAAATAAAAACAAAAGTAAACAGGTGGGACCTGATTAAACTTAAAAACTTCTGCACAGCAAAGGAAACTAGAAGCAAGGTGAAAAGACAGCCCTCAGAATGGGAGAAAATAATAGCAAATGAAACAACTGACAATGGATTAATTTCCAAAATATACAAGCAGCTCATACAACTCCATGCCAGAAAAACAAACAACCCAATCAAAAAGTAAGAAAAGACCTAAACAGACATTTCTCCAAAGAAAACCTACAGATGGCTAACAAACACATGAAAAGATGCTCAACATAGCTCATTATTAGAGAAATGCAGATCAAAACTACAATGAGATATCATCTCACACTGGTCAGAATGGCCATCATTAAAAAGTCTACAAACAATAAATGCTGGAGAGGGTGTAGGGAAAAGGGAACCCTCTTACACTGTTGGTGGGAATGTAAATTGATACAATCATTATGGAAGACAGTATGGAGATCCCTTAAAAAACTAGAAATAAAACCACCATATGACCCAGCAATCCCACTCCTAGGCATATACCCTGAGGAAACCAAAATTGAAAGAGACACAAGTATCCCATTGTTCATCGCAGAGCTATTTACAATAGCTAGAGCATGGAAGCAACCTAGATGTCCATTGACAGATGAATGGATAATGAAGTTGTGGTACATATACACAATGGAATATTACTCAGCCATAAAAAGGAAGGCATTTTAGTCAGTTCTGATGAGGTGGATGAACATAGAACCTATTATACAGAGTGAATTAAGTCAGAAAGAGAAAGATAAATATCATATTCTAACACATATATATACAGAATCCAGAAAACTGGTACTGAAGAATTTATTTACATGGCAACAGTGGAGAAACACACAGAGAGTATAGACTTACGGACCTGGGGAAAGGGGAGGAGAGAGTGAGATGTATGGAAAGAGTAACATGGAAACTTACATTACCGTATGTAAAATAGATAGCCAATAGGAATTTGCTGTATGGCTCAGGAAACTCAAACATGGGCTTTGTATCAACCTAGAGGGGTAGGGTGGGGAGGGAGATGGGAAGGAGGTTCAAAAGGGAGGGGATATATGTATACCTATGGCTGATTCATATTGAAGTTTGACAGAAAACCACAAAATTCTGTACAGCAATATCCTTCAATAAAAAATGAATACATTTTTTTTAATGGGCAAAAGACCTCAATAGACATTTCTCCAAAGAAGACATACAGATGGCCGACAAACACATAAAAGGATGCCCAACATCACTAATTATTAGAGAAATGCAAATCAAAACTACAATGAGGTATCACCTCACACTGATCAGAATGGGCATCATCGGAAAATCTATGCGCAATAAATGCTGTGGAGAAAAGGGAACTCTCTTACACTGTTAGCAGGAATGTAAATTATTACAGCCACTATGGAGAACAGTAGGAAAGTTCCTTAAAAAACTAAAAATTGAACCAACATATGACCCAGTGATGCCACACCTGGGCCTGTACTTAGAGAAAACCAGCTGTTGTTCACTCAGCCGTGTCTCTCTTGACTACGCAACCCTGCGGACTACAGCATGCCAGGCTTTCCTGTCCTTCACTATCTCTCGGAGTTTGCTCAACCTCATGTCCATTGAGTTGGTGATGCCATCCAACCATCTCATCCTCTGTCGTCCCCTTCTCCTCCTGCCTTCAATCTTTCCCATCATCGGGGTCTTTTCCAATGAGTCAGTTCTTCGCATCAGGTGGCCGAAGTATTGGAGCTTCAGCTTCACCCTGTCCTTCCAATGAATATTCAGGACTGATTTCCTTTTAGGTTGACTGGTTTGATCTCCTTGCTGTCCAAGGGACTCTCAAAAGTCTTCTCCAGCACCACAGCTGGAAAATATCAATTTTTAGGACCCAGCTTTCTTTAAGGTCCATCTCTCATATCCCCTACATGACTATAGGGCTTCCCTGGTGGCTCAGAGGTTAAAGCGTCTGCCTCCAATGCGGGAGACCAGGGTTCGATCCCTGGGTCGGGAAGATCCCCTGGAGAAGGAAATGGCAATCCACCTCAGTATACTTGCCTGGAGAATCCCATGGATGGAGAAGCCTAGTAGGTTACAGTCCACGGGGTTGCAAAGAGTCGGACACGACTGAGCGACTTCACCACCACCACCACCACATGACTATAGGAAAAACCATTGCTTTCACTAGACAGCCCCAATTCGCCCTGTAACAGAAGGCCATTTGCACAAGAACTCTCTGACTTCAAAGAAAACACCAACAAAAGAGCCAGGACAGGACCTTGGAGCTCATCTCTCACCAGGGTGGAAAATGAGGGACCGCTAGAGGGAGCCCGAGAGCCAGCGAGAGGAATGGGCAGGCAGACAGGCGGCCAGAGCTTTGAGCTTCGGGTGACCCTACCTGGCTCGGCGGATCTTCACTGGGGGGAGGCAGGGTCTTCCCAGCCCAGCCGTCCAGGGACCCGTCCTTAGAATGTTGAAGTTAGTGATGGCGTAGAAAAAAATGACTGTGCTGATACTGATTGCCTTCCGGTATCCAAAAACAAGGGCTTCCCGGGTGACGCTGGTGGTAGAGAACCCACTTGCCAGTGCAGGAGACGTAAGAGATGCGGGTTCGATCTCTGGGTGGGGAAGATCCCATGGAGGAGGGCATGGCAACCACTCCGATGTATTCTTGCCCGGAGAATCCCACGGACGAAGGAGCCTGGTGGGCTACAGAGTGGAGTCGGACACGCTGAAGACTCAGCACAGCACACACATTTGAAAACCAACCTGGGATCTATCTAAGGACCTAACTCAAACACAACTCAGGGTGGGTGCATGTTAAAAACAAAACCAAAATTCACAACTCAAAGGCCTAATTCAACACCTCGCCAGCCTTCCCTCAGGATTTCTCAGACTTGGTAAAATGGACGGCCAAGAAGCACCAGCTCCCTCCGATCCTCATCCATTCCAGGTGATTATGAATTTCTCTTAATAGTAATGACAACACATCCGATTTTACATGAAAATGCATTCCGAAGGATTTCTCGTCAGTCTGGGACCTTGGGGCGTTTGATTCTGGGTACTGGGAGGAGGATAGACGAATGAACGGACAAAGAGAAGCAGACAATTTTCCCTCAAGAAACATTTTTCACGCAAGTTTTCATACAAGGGAGAAAAGTACTGATTCCCTAAGTCATGCATACTAAGTCACTTCAGTTGTGTCCTGCTGTTTAAGACCCCATGGACTATATCCCGCCAGGATCCTCTGTCCGTGGGATTCTCTGAGCAAGAGTACTGGAATGGATGGGCATTTCCTCCTCCTGCGGATCTTCCTAACCCCGGGAATCAAACCTGCATCTCTTATGTCTACCTACATGGGCAAGTGAGTTCTCTGCTGCTAGTACCACCTGGGAAGCCACCTCTCAGTCACAGAGAAAATAATAAGTTGACCAAACAGGGAAAGGAAAACAGACTGCTTGTCCAAGATATGGGGTCCAGGAGCCAGCGCATTCTGGCTTCTGACAGTCCTGGCATCTTCCTGGGAGCTGATCAGCTATGTTAAAATATATCTCGAGGGCTGGAATTTTCACCTCCTTGACAAAGTGCTGCAGCTCTCACAAAGACAGGGTGGGAGAGAGAATGGAACAAGAAGAAAACATAATAGGAAAGGAGAAAAAAAAGAAAAACTATGGAGGTACAACAAAAATATCCACCCTTTCTCACAAGTCTTCACAGATTCCACAGCAGTTACGAGGAAACCTTTCTCCCACTTACCTGTCAGACGAGGTTCAAAATTTCTCTTCTCTTCACTTCTATGAATTTATTCCTCTATGGTTAATATCCTCATTTTAACTTTTTTTTAATTAAAATTTTTTTTAACTTTTTCAAAATTTTTATATTATACACTCTAAATATGTGCAGTTTTACTGTATGTTAGTTATCTGTCAATGAAATTGTTTTCAAAAGCCACAAACAAAAGTCAGGGTCTGCATGGGCAGCTGGGGACTCATCCAGGAGCCCCCTGCCAGGTCACTGGGAATGTGGCGCCCCTGCCGCTCAGGGTGTGCTCCCTGGTCCGGCTTCTAATGACAGGAAGAAATCAAGCCAGGAACCCTGGCAGGACAGTGAGAAGCCTGCGGTTCACATCCTGTCGGCTCCAGCATCAGCACCAGACTCTCAGCTCTGTCTCCTCAGCTTGGACAAGTGGTGTGCTGTTTTCAGTCGCTAAGTCATGTTTGACTCTGCATCCCTAAGGACTGCAGCATGCCAGGCTCCCCTGTCCTTCACCATCTCCCGGAGTTTGCCTAAACTCATCTCCATCCAGTTGGTGATGCCATCCAACCATCTCATCCTCTGTTGCCCCCTTGTCCTCCTGCCCTCAATCTTTCCCAGAATCAGGATCTTTTCTAATGAATTGTCTCTTCGTATCAGATGGCCAAAATATTGGAGCTTCAGCATCAGTCCTTCCAATGAATATTTAGGATTGGTTTCCTTTAGGATGGACTGGTTTGATCTCCTTGCTGTCCAAGGGACTCTCAAGAGTCTTCTCCAGAGCCATAGTTTGAAAGCATCAGCTCTTCAGCACTCAGCCTTCTTTATAGTCCAACTCTCCATCCACATGTGACTACTGGAAAAATCATAGCTTTGACTAGACGGACCTTTTTCGGCAAAGTAATGTCTCTGCTTGTTAATATGCTGTCTAGGTTGGTCATAGCTTTCCTTTCAAGGAGCAAGCATCTTTTAATTCATGGTTGCAGTCACCATCCACAGTGATTTTGGAGCCCAAGAATAGTATACAGCTAGAAAACATGAGTAAAATACAAACAACAACAGAAGAATTATAAGAGAATGATTTTATTAAAAAAAAAAGGAAACTATTTAGAAAGTACAATTCTATTTGATTAACTTTTTTAAAACCTGCAAACTGAGGAAACATCGAATTAAAATAATTTAGAAAACAAAAATAGTCAAACAATACTAAAACATACAGCCTACAATGGCCATTGTTAAGAGTGTGAAAGAAGAGATGTAAATAGCAAAACTCACACACAGGTGGCTTCAAAAGTACTTTAAAGGTCTAGTTCTTGGACTTCCCTGGTAGCCCAGTGGATGGGTATCCACTTTGCCTTGCGGGGGACCAGGGCGGGGGACACAGGTTCAATCCCTGGTCTGGGAGGATTCCACCTGCTGAGGAGCAACTAAGCCTGTGCACAACTTCTGAGCCTGCGCTTTAGGGCCCGACACACAAAACTGAGCCTGCGTGCTGCACCGCCCTCTACCAGTGGGCCTGGAGCCTGTCCTCAACAGGAGGGGCTCCGAAACAAGAAGCCCGCACACAGAAGCCACACCTGGAGAAAGTCCAGGCACAACAGCGATGAAGCCTACTTTTATAGAGAAGAAATTTGAAAATGAAAAAAAAACAAAAATAAAAAGGCAAATCAACTTTTAAAAAATATTTGTTTTTTGTTGCGCTAAAGAATCCACCTGCAATGCAGGACACCCCGGTTCGATTCCTGGGTCAGGAAGATCCGCTGGAGAAGGGAAAGGCTACTCACTCCAGAATTCTTGGGCTTCCCTTGTGGCTCAGCTGGTAAAGAATCTGCCTGTAATGCGGGAGACCTGGGTTTGGTCCCTCACTCCAGTATTCTGGCGTAGAGAATTCCATGGACTCTATAGTCCACGGGATTGCAAAGAGTCGAATACGACCGACCGACTTTCACCTCCCTTCCCTTCCTTTCCCTTCCCTTCCCTTCATTGTTGCACTGGGTCTTGGTTGCTGGGCACAAGCTTTCTCTCCTTGTGATAGGCGGAGGTTGCTCTCCGCTTGCAGTGCCTGCGGCTCATTGCGCGGGCGTTTCTCCTTGCGGAGCACAGGCTCTAGAGATCTCAGGCGTCAGTAAGTGCAGCAGGCGGGCTTGGACTCAGCAGTCTGACTCACCGGCTTAGGTGCCGCGTAGCACGCGGGATCTTCCGGGTCCGGGGATGGAACCTGTGTCCCCACATTGGCAGGAGGATTCTTAACCACTGGATCACCGGGAAGTCTTGGAAAATCAACTTTTAAAGGACTTTTAATGGTTCAAAAATGCAGAATAGAGAAAAATCAACTTCTAAGAGATCTGAACTTTTCCACATTAGAAATAAAATTGTATAAAATTATTATTACCTTAAGTTTGTAAATATTTGCAAGTTTGATATGGAGGAATTTGCAAAATTGTCAGTTAACTTTTTTTTACTTAAATTGGACAGATTTTAATAACTCAGGAATCTCTCCCCTGTACTTTTCTTCCGTACATTGTTGGGTATGTATGAATGTGTGTTTTGTGCTATTTCCTCTGATTAAAAGTAGACTGAGTTGGAAGTGAATTGCTTTATCTCTTCAATATGAATAAAATTGTACTTCTCTTAAACTCCTGTTTAGAGTTTGTCACACAGGCTTTGTGAATAAGGCAGACTGGGATTCCATCAAATTCAAGGCTTGAGCCCTTGACAATAATTTTCATTATCCAGAGGTCATTCCGTGGAAGCATGCTATCTGTTGCTCACTAGAAGAGCAAAAACCACTGAATTCCTGTAAGTTGATATCTTCTAAACATAGGATTTCAAAAATTCAACAAAAGACTTTGCTGGCAGTTCAGTGGTTAAGACCCTGTGCTTCCACTCCAGGGGACACAGGTTCATCCCAGGTCAAGGGAACTAAGATCCCCCTCATGCCATCATAGGGGCAGCCAAAATAAATAAATAAATAAATAAACAAAAAGAATAAATTGAGAAGAATGAACCCTCACATTACATGAATTTTGAACAGTTTACTAAACTATATTCTTATAGGACAAATGCTAGTAAGTACAAGTCCCTATCTATTCAAGTATTAGTAGAAAAAAACCTTAGTTCAGAGTGTCTTTAGTACTGTCTTATCTTCTGAGAGTCTTGTTTAGGCCCCCTTTCTTTCTTTTTTAACACAGCCTTTATTAAAAAGCTGTATTTATTTGGCTGCACCAGGTTTTAGTTGCTGCCTGCAGGATCTTTAGTTGCAGCGATCTTAGTTGCAGCACGTCATGTCTACATGTGGGATCTAGTTCCCTGACCAAAGACTGAATCCTGGCCCCCTGCACTGGGAGTGCATAGTCTTAGCCACTGGACCATCAGGGAAGTCCTTCTCTTCCTTTGCTTATCCTCAGATTCTGATCTGCTTCTGTGTCCTATGACACGCGCATTCTAAACTGGTGATAACGCAGTATCAGAGCTGATATACTAACTGCAGAGATGATTGTAACAGAAACTTCACTTGAAACTATTTGATTAAATTTGAAAGGCTCACAAACATACAAAAAGTTACAATCTAGTGCAATAATTATTTCTTTTTTCCAGAATCACTGAAGAGTAAGCTGTGGACCCCGTTACCTTTGAATACTATAGCATATATTTCCTATAAATAAGGATGTTTTCCTACATAACAATACAATACAACCATCAAAATCAGACACTTAACAGTGATGCATTACTGTCATTTTAATTGAGCTCCATCAAGGGTTGCCAATTATCCCAATAACGTCCTTTATAACAAAAGCATTCAATTCAGAATCTCAAGCTGCATTTATTAGCCATGTGTCTTTTGTTTCTTTATTTTGTAACAGCTCCTCAGTCTTAGCTTTCATGCCCTTGATACTTTTGATGATGAAAGACTGGACTTTTTTTTTTCTTTTTTGGCCACACCACTGGGCATGAGGGATCTTAGTTCCTTGGCCAGAGACCAAAACCGTGCCCCCTGCATTGGGAGCTCAGAGTTTTAGCCACTGAACCACCAGGCAAACACCATGGTTGGATATTCTGTAGAATATCTCTTAAAGTAATTTTGTCTGTTTCCTCAGGATTAGAAATAAGTTATGCATCTTTGACCAGAAAAATCACAAAAGTGATTGCTGCTTTTACTGCGTTCTACCTAATGTTGCATGATTTTGATGGTGGACCCTCTGTTGATGATGATCAGGGATCCCCAACATTTATGGCAACAGGGACCGGTTTCAGAGAAGACAATTTTTCTATGGACCCCAGGGGAAGAGGGGCTGGAGATGGTTCAGGTGATGATGGGAATGATGGGGAGCAGTGGGGAGCCGCAGGTAAAACTTCACTCCCTCTCCGGCTGCTCACCTCTTGCTGTATGGCCCAGTCCCTAACAGTTATATCACTTATTTAAGGTGGTGTCTGCCAGCTTGTCTCACATGAAAGTTGGTTTTTCCCACCTAGGGAGTTCCCTGGTGGCCTAGTGTTTCGATTCCAGGCTTTCACTGACAGGGCTCAATCCCTGGTAGGGTAACGGAGATTCAAAAAGCCTTTCAGCAGAACCAAAAAAAAAAAAAAGTTACTTTTTTCCTTTTAAATATATTTACGCCTAGGTTCTTGGAAGGTATGCAAAAAGCATATTCTTCATCAAACATTAAATCTATCCATTAATATCATTTCAATTCATTCATTTATAACTGTTTGGACTCATGATTTCCTGTTCTATTCAATAAGTTATAATTAGCTACAAGCATTATTTTTTCTTGTTAGTCTGTCCCAGGTTTGATCAATAGCATCCTTTCAAGATGTCCTCCCTGTCCTTTTGATATGTGTCCATTATCATTCTTTTTTTTTTTCAAAATATTTATTTATTTGCTTGGCTGTATCAGGTCTTAGTTGCAGCAGGTGGTATCTCTGCTGAGAGAGGAATCTTTCACTGTGAGGCAGGGACTCTCCAGTTGTGGCGCTATGGCTTTCAGGTTTAGTTGCCCATGGCACGTGGGATCCTCCTGGACCAGGGATTGAACCTGTGTCCTCTGCATTGACAGGCAGATTCTTATCCACTGTACCACCAGGGAAGTCCTCAAAGCAAATTTTAAAGTAGAAGGTAAACAGGAATCACCTCACTCTAAACTCTGTATTTTTATATCAGTTTTAAATTTGATATCAAATTTAATAAAATTTGAAATTTTATTAAAACTAATATTAAAACTCAAAACTAATAAAATAAGGAAAGGTATAAAATTTAGGAAAGCTGATTGGCCATGAAAGTTGAGTTTTTCTCCTTGATTATATTTTGCTGTGGTGGAGTGGGGTCTCTTGAGGCCAATAAATTGCAAGGACAGAATCTTTCTCCCCTAAGCAATACTAAAAACACAACGTTTTGATGTTAAGATACTGGTTTTACAGTATTCTTGCTTACCACACAAAAAAGACAACAGCAATTTCCAAAATTATTGCCCTGGAATCTAACTATCTTCTAAGTTGACATTTTTTAATACTTTTGAGGAAAAACTTGTAACAATGTGCAGTTGGCTATAATCATCCTTCAATTTTTTTTTTTAACACATTCAAAGTCCATCTTTACTTTTTTATTTAGTTTTAGGGCCTTTTATCCTATTTGCAATATGGAAGCTACACTAAAATATTTTGATCCAGCTTAAAGGAATTCTTTAAATTTTCAGTGTTAGTTGGATATTTAGTTTTGCTGTGGAAGGACAACCCGTGTTTTAAGAAATGGGTTAGATAGACTGTTAAAATTTTGGTCTTTCTGAAAGCCAGAAAGTATTCGCTGAACATTATTTCATGTCCCCTTAGACCTGTGGCTCTTCCCTTGATCTCACTACTATGAGCTTTCATGCAGAATGCCTTTTTTTCTCATAGTAAGACTTCTCATGAATAAGTGAAAGAGGTTTTCAGATGATTGAGTGGTGAAGTTATTGCAGACTCTGGTTCAAACATACAAAGAGGGTGAAAGAGATCAAGGCTTAGTCAGGTCCGACTCTTTGTGACCCCATGGACTGTAGCCTGCCAGGCTCCTCTGTCCATGGGATTCTCCAGGTAAGAATACTGGAGTGGGTTGCCATGCCCTTCTCCAGGGGAGCTTCCTGACCCAGGGATTGAACCTGTACACCCTGTGTCTCCTGCATTGCAGGCAGATTCTTTACCCACTGAGCCATTAGGGAAGTATTAATAGTAATATCATTAAAAGTAATAATAGTAGTGCCTGACAGCCTTTCTCAGGGTGGTCTGAGATTTAGAGAGCAGAGAATAAGCACTATATCATCAATACTGTCAATGCCATTTAGAAAAATATCGAGTTGATCTTTATTAAGGATAGGGCTTGCAGAATATGAATTATACTGCAATTATTATAAATTGCAGCCATGAAATTAGAAGATGCTTACTCCTTGCAAGAAAAGTTATGACCAACCTAGATAGTATATTCAAAAGCAGAGACATTACTTTGCTGACTAAGGTCCGTCTAGTCAAGGCTATGGTTTTTCCTGTGGTCATGTATGGATGTGAGAGTTGGACTGTGAAGAAGGCTGAGCACCAAAGAATTGATGCTTTTGAACTGTGGTGTTGGAGACAACTCTTGAGAGTCCCTTGGACTGCAAGGAGATCCAACCAGTCCATTCTGAAGGAGATCAACCCTGGGATTTCTTTGGAAGGAATGATGCTGAAGCTGAAACTCCAGTACTTTGGCCACCTCATGCGAAGAGTTGACTCATTGGAAAAGACTCTGATGCTGGGAAGGATTGGGGGCAGGAGGAGAAGGGGGGACGACCGAGGATGAGATGGCTGGATGACATCACTGACTCGATGGACGTGAGTCTAAGTGAACTCCGAGAGATGGTGATGAACAGGGAGGCCTGGCGTGCTGCGATTCATGGGGTCGCAAAGAGTTGGACACGACTGAGCGACTGAATTGAACTGAACTGATTATAAATTGTCCTTGGTCACTCTAGCTGGTCAAGAAGTATCAGTTCACTGGAGGAAAAATATGAAATAATTTTAGCTTTTCCAATTATAAAATTGTTGACTACCCCCTTTTCTGCTGTTTTGTCTTATTAGCAAACCTTGGGCAGTACTGTGGAAGAAGGCAAGGGATGCTCTTGGCCTCTGGCCTCTGACCACAGCCTTCATCTGTAGGCCTCGGCCATGCTACACTAGCACTAGAAGAGCACAGTGCCACAGGCCTCCCTTTGGGATTGCCTGGATCTTTGTGATGCTGTAGTCTCTGTTGATGTGGTTGTTTCCTGGTCTCTCTGCCTGTGGTCCGCGTATGTTTCCTTAGTGTTGTCTCCCCTTGAAGGGAGGCAAGATCCAAAAGCTAGACCAAGTAGGTTTAAGTGCCACTCTAAAGAGTCTGAATTTTAAGTTTCATGAGAAAGCGTTCAAGGATTTTCATGATAACCTGATCTGATTAACTCTGTAGACTCTTCTTCATAAAGTAGAAAAGAGTGTTGGTGCAGGAACAGCAGTTATATGGGGGCTATTGCAGAAGTCCAGATGAGAGATGACTATGGCTGGGATTAGACGAATACTAGTGAAGCTGCTGATTCAGATATATTTTGATTGCAGAGCCCATAGAACGTAGTGGTGGATTGGGAACAAGGTGTGAAAGAAGAGTATGCCAGAGGTATGCCATGATTTGGGGCCAGAGGTATGCCAAAAATCTACAAGACAGCCATTAAAACAACTGCAGAAAGCTGGGAGAGCACTGTGGTCCTCACTTGGAGACAAGAATGTGAATAAGCAGCAAACGATACAATCATAGGGCAGCAAAGTCAAAAGAGAGCTTGTGCTGAATAATGATGTCAGAGCAACGGCCCATCCTTCCTCTCTGATGAGTACCTACGAGGCCATTCCTACTTGGATTTAGGACAAGGGGTGTCATCAAGTAAAACCAGATATCTGGTAAAATGGAAGAGAGAAAGTGCTGTTAGAAGGAAGATCAAACGTCTAGAGAGATTTGTTCATAATCTAAAGATACTGAAGGCACACAGGGACTGAGGATGTAAGTGAGGACAGAGGACAAGAGTGTTGGAAGAAAAAGCATGAGGGGTCCTCTGATCCTAGCACTATTATGTGAATGCTGTCACGGAAAATAGGCTAAGGTGCATGTTAATGATAATGAGAAAAGGAAAGCATGGCTTAAAGGCCAAATAATATAACTTACCAGTGTGAGGATTCCACCTGGAATGTTAGCATCGTGGTACACACACTCTCTACTGACAGCATGACGTGGGTGGTGGTCCTCTCTGTTTTACACTTTAACTTGGGTCTTTTCTAAGTTTCTGCATTTATTGTTGAGTAGAGTAATTGTGACATCAGGAGGAAATCATCCAATCATGGTTTTCTGCTTTTCTTTTTAAATTTCTTCTCACTTATTTATATGAATCTTTTATACTTTTCATACTATATTCCTGTCTCACTTCTCACCTATTCTACAGGGTATGGTATACTGTACAAAATATTAGCATTCTCAAATTTTTCTTTAAGTTTTAAACTACTTTAGGGCAGTTTTTGGACACAGGATTTTAGGAATTATCAATAGGAATACATCTCTTATCAAGAATCTCAGCCATTGTGACTTCAACTTTTCACTTTTTTGGAAAGGGAATGTTGCTATCTTGATGACCAGATTATCAATATCACCCTGTGACATCATCACATGGGCTCAATAAAGGACAGAAATAGTATGGACCTAACAGAAGGCAATGGCATCCCACTCCAGTACTCTTGCCTGGAAAATCCCATGGGTGGAGGAGCCTGGTAGACTGCAGTCCATGAGGTCGCTAAGAGTCAGACATGACTGAGTGACTTCACTTTAACTTCTCACTTACATGCATTGGAGAAGGAAATGGCAACCCACTCCAATGTTCTTGCCTGGAGAATCCCAGGGATGGGGGAGCCTGGTGGGCTGCCGTCTATGGGATCACACAGAGTCGGACACGACTGAAGTGACTTAGCAGCAGCAGCAGCAACAGAAGCAGAAGATATTAAGAAGAGGTGGCAAGAACACACAGAAAAACGCTACAAAAAAAGATCTTCACGGCCCAGATAATCACAATGGTGTGATCACTCACCTAGAGCCAGACAACCTGGAATGTGAAGTCAAGTGGGCCTTAGGAAGCATCACTACAAACAAAGCTAGTGGAGGTGATGGAATTCCAGAGAATTATTTCAAATCCTTAAAGATTACACTGTGAAAGTGCTGTACTCGATATGCCAGGAAATTTGGAAAACTCAGCAGTGGCCACAGGACTGGAAAAGGTCAGTTTTCATTTCAACCTCAAAGAAAGGCATTGCCAAAAAATGTTCAAACTACCACACAATTGCACTCACCTCACATCCTAGCAAAGTAATACTCAAAATTCTCCAACCCAGGCTTCAATAATACATGAAACGTGAACTTCCAGATGTTGAAGTTGGATTTAGAAAAGGCAAAGGAGCCAAAGATCAAATTGTCGACATCTGCTGGATCATCAAAAAAGCAAGAGAGTTCCAGAAAAACATCTCTTTCTGTTTTATTGACTATGCCAAAGGCTTTCACAGTGCGGATCACAACAAACTGTGGAAAATTCTGAAAGAGATGGAAATACCAGACTAACTGATCTGCGTCTTGAGAAATCTGTATGCAGGTCAGGAAGCAATAGTTAGAACTGGACAAGGAACAGACTGGTTCCAAATAAGAAAAGGAGTACGTCAAGGCTGTATATTGTCAACCTGCTTATTTAACTTATGTGCAGAGTACATCATGAGAAGTGCTGGGCTGGAAGAAGCACAAGCTGGAATCAAGACTGCCAGGAGAAATATCAATAACCTCAGATATGCAGATGGCACCACCCTTATAGCAGAAAGTGAAGAAGAACTAAAGAACTTCTTGATGAAAGTGAAAGAGGAGAGTGAAAAAGTTGGCTTAAAGCTCAACATTCAGAAAATGAAGATCATGGCATCTGGTCCCATCACTTTATGGCCAATAGATGGAGAAACAGTGGAAACAACGACAGACTTTATTTTGGGGGCCTCCAAAATCACTGCAGATGGTGACTGCAGCCGTGAAATTAAAAGATGCTTACTCCTTGGAAGGAAAGTTATGACCAAGCAAGACAGCATATTAAAAAGCAGAGATATTACTTTGCCAACAAAGGTCTGTCTAGTTAAGGCTGTGGTCTTTCCAGTAGTCATGTATGAATGTATAAAATATATATGTATATGAATATAAAGAAAACCGAGCGCTGAAGATTTGATGCTTTTGAACTGTGGTGTTGGAGAAGACTCTTGATAGTCCCCTGGAATGCAAGGAGATCCAACCAGTCCATCCTAAAGGAAATCAGTCCTGAATATTCATTGGAAGGACTGATGCTAAAGCTGAAGCTCCAATACTTTGGCCACCTGATGAGAAGAACTGACTCACTGGAAAAGACCCTGATGCTGAGAAAGATTGAAGGAGGGAGGAGAAGGGGACAACACAGGGTGAGATGGTTGGATGGCATCACTGACTCAATGGACCTGAGTTTGAGTAAACTTCAGAAGTTGGTGATGGACAGGGAGACCTGGCGTGCTGCAGTCCATGGGGTTGCAAAGAGTCAGACACGACTCATTGAACTGAACTGATATTTGTATAGTAAGCATCTAGGTGATCCCTCTTTTATGAAAGATAAAGCAACATCTTCAGACAAAACATATAATTTGATGCTAAAAATTATTTATTTTCTATAGAATCCTAATTAATGGAATGTTTCTTAAGAAACATACATATAGTGCTTTATTAATACACAAGTCACACTTTTTCAAACCATGCTGTGACCCATTTGATGGGATTTGGACTTTGAAGTTACAAGATTACCTCTTCTAGGATGGTAGAAGAGGAGGAAAAATATATAGGAACAATTTCCAGGTGGCTAAAGTGGTAAAGAATCCACCTGCCAAAGTAAGAGACACAGGCAGGAAACACCAGTTCAGTCCCTGGGTTGAGAAGATACCCTTAAGAAGGAAATGGTGACCCACTCCAGTATTCTTGCCTGGGAAATCCTATGGACAAAGGAGCCTGGCAGGCCGTAGTCCATGGGGTTACAAAGAGCTGGACATGACTGAGTACACAGGAGTAATTAAACTTTATGAATGAAAAAGATACTGAATTCTGCCTTGTTAGAGCCCTTGAATACTGAGCAGAACAAATGTGATAATGATTTTACTGAGATTGATTTTTCAATATTTAAAAGTTTTCTATACATTTTTTTCTCGATTTTTTAGCTGCAGGAAAGACCGAAAGGGGTTAGCATACATCAATAGTGTTGCTTTGTTAAGTGTGCTTTGTAAGAAGCAAATATCATCTAAGTACTAATAATTAGAAACAGTGATAGCAACATTCTTTTATAGGCTTAATTAAGAAGATGGAATAATGAATCTCTATCTATATTTTAGAAAAGGCCAAAGCCCAGCTGAACTAGCTAACTGGACTTTATACAATGAATTGCCAAGATAAAGAATGCAGATGCCACCAATTAAGGCATCGACAATCTTCATATTTAAGGTAACACTGCTCCTTCTTAGAACTTTTTATGTTTAATTACATATTCAATATTTGCCTTCTCATTGTAGGCTTTCTAAAGGCAAGGACCATATTTAGAATTTTCACAATATCTGAAATGCTGTAGCCTCATCGAATGAGTGGATAATCTAATTTTAATTTGGAAAGGTTAATTAAATTGGGAAACTCTGTTAATTAACACACTGATCTCTTCTATTAGTCAACATTTAGTTAGCTATAAAAATTGAGATAGTAGGAAAAAACAATTTTCACAAATAACCTAGTAATTTTTTTCTTAAAAATGAGAAAACCAAACAAAATTTATTTATTATTATTATTTTTTTTCAAACAAAATTTAATAACATGTATATATGGGAGAGGGCTTCCCATGGGGCTCAGTGGTAAAGATTCTGCCTGCTAATGCAGGAGATGCAGGAGACGCATGACATGTTCGATCCCTGGGTTGCAAAGATCCCCTGAAAGAGGAAATGGCAACTCACTCCAGTATTCTTGTCTGGAGAATCCCATGGACAGAGGAGCCTGGTGATCTAGTCCATGGGGTTGCAAAGAGTCAGACACACCTAAGCGACCTAGCTCACATGCATAGATAAGAGAAACCCAGAGGAATTGAGTGACTCCCCAAAATGGTCAAAACCCTCACCTTAAATACCATCCTTAGCTAAAGCCATCCACTCCCTACTCTTGCCTGGAAAATCCCATGGAAGGAGGAGCCTGGTGGGCTGCAGTTCATGGGGTCGCTAAGAGTCGGACATGACTGAGCAACTTCACTTTCACTTTTCCCTTTCATGCATTGTAGAAGGAAATGGCAATTCACTCCAGTATTCTTGCCTGGAGAATCTCAGGGACGGGGGAGCCTGGTGGGCTGCCGTCTATGGGGTCGCACAGAATCGGACACGACTGAAGCGACTTAGCAGCAGCAGCAGCTAAAGCCATTGGGGGCAGTGGTTTGGGGACCTCAGAGTTGGGGAGGGGGGAAGGCCACTCACATGGAGATAGAAAGCAAAAGATTAGTAAAAAAACTGTAGGGCAGAGACAATGGGATACAGAGAGGAATTTTAACAGCCTCTCCCTCTCTGTCTACCATACCAAGGCGTTCATCCTATGGTTATCTATGGTGATGGATGCATTCCTGGGTTAGCTCCTCTGTTTACATTCTTTTAGGCAGATAGGGGGAAGATCAAAGCTTATTCCTGATCCTTTGGGGGCCTTGATTTTCAGCTAGAAATACGGTAGAACCCAAAGATGGCAAATTTTGCTCTCCTACAGTCCTACCTTCGAAATATTTTTAAAGAAATTTCATAGTCCAGAAGTCGATAGATTGCTTTATCTCACTGAGTCAGTTTCTTAGTTTTGACAATAAAGTCATGCCAGTTACTCATTTCAGGAAGCATTTATGCAAGCAGGTTCTTAAAGTTAGGCCTATAGGATACAGGCAATCAAGTATTTAATAAGATGCACTTCTATGGAGACAAAAGTAAAACGAGGTTTAGTGATTGATGGGAGGTGGTTTAGTCACTCAGTCATGTTCGGCTCTCACAATCCCATGGACTGTAGCCCACCAGGTTCCTCTGCCCATGGAATTCTCCAGGCAAAAATACTGGAGTGGGTTGCCATTTTCTTCTCCAGGGTATCTTCCCGACCCAGGAATGGAACCCGGGTCTCCTGCATTGCAGGCAGATTCTTTACCTACTGCACTGTGAGGGGATGAGTGGAGACAATTATAAACTCAATATCTGAGTCCTGAGAGTTTCTACTTGAGAAGATTTGGACAGGGAAGCCTGGCATTCTAAAGTCCATACAGTCACAAGAAGCTGGACATGACTGAGTGACTGAAGAACAACAAAAGCAAGGAGAACAGGCAGCTCATGCTCAAAAACACCAAATTCCCCATTTATCTGGGGAAGAAGTTTGTATGGGTAACGTTTGGGGTGAGGGCTACAGGTGTGTGGCTTTGTGCTGATCTGTTGGTGGTGAGGTAGCAGGGTGGGCTGCAGAAATCTGGCCCTTGGGCAGAAGTTGCCATCCTCCACCTGAGTGGGGGTCTCAGAAGAATGTAAAGGTATTGTTATGTATATAACATAAGTTCCAGGACTTGCCATCCTCCACCTGGGTGGGTGGACTCATTGGAAAAGACTCTGATGCTAGGAGGGATTGGGGGCAGGAGGAGAAGGGGACGACCGAGGATGAGATGGCTGGATGGCATCACGGACTCGATGGACGTGAGTCTGAGTGAACTCCGGGAGATGGTGATGAACAGAGAGGCCTGGCGTGCTGCGATTCATGGGGTCGCAAAGAGTCGGGCACGACTGAGCGACTGAACTGAACTGAACCTGGATGGGGGTCTCAGAAGAATGTATTCTTATGTATATAACATAGGTTCCAGAGGAACCAGGAATGTGCCCCAAGGCGGCACTGTTGTTTCTAGACTGTCCTCCCTTGATTCTGTATTCCCTCCCTTCCTTAGATTGCTGATGTTCAGTCCTTGAGTTTCAGAATCTTTGCAACACCCTGGACTGCAGCACACCAGGCTTCCCTGTCCTCCACTATCATCCAGCCATCTCATCCTCTGTTGTCCCCTTCTCCTTCTGCCCTCAATCTTTCCCAGCATGAGGCTCTTTTCCAATGAGTCTGCTCTTCTCATCAGATGGCCAAAGTATTGGAGCCAACAGTTTGAACCTGCCGTGTGGAACTCAGGGAAGGTCACAGAGGCTGAATGACGCTGACTTCCTACAAATAAGAAATGGGGGCCACAGAAAGGATTTGTACCCTGAAGCCCAACAGTATCCTGCTCTGTTTCATAACAGGAGATAGACTATCCTTTTAATGTTCTACTCAGGGCACCTTTGCTCTGGCAGCAAAACTGCTTTGGATAGGAGGAATCCAGTCAGGAATAGCTAAAGATTGCCTCCAGAATAAAAAAAGGGTGGCTTCAGGCATCCTGATTACAAGGAAGGCTGCTTTGCAAACCTTGATATCACTTTTAGAGAGATATAAGCTAGGGTAAACAGGACTGGAGGGAGAGGTTAGGGAGGATGACAAGAAACTAGCATCATTTAGGAATTTGAACCTATAACATTCATGGCAACCCACTCTGGTATTCTTGCCTGGGAAATCCCTTGGACAGAGGAGCCTGGCAGGCTACAGTCCATGGGGTTGCAAAAGAGCCAGACAGGATTTAGCAACTAAACAGCAACATTCTAGTGAGATGGGGGACACCCCCAGCTGCAGAAGAAGAAGCTGACAGTTACAAACATTTGGAGACTTGTTCTGGTAAAGGAAAAGAAAAGAAAATCCCACCAGTTTCCATGTTGTATGTGGTTAAGAAACTGATGTGTTAAAATTACTTGAAAATTGTTAGTTTGTGCAGAATGTGAATATTAACCAAGGCCTCAATATAGATGAAAGTAAAAGTGAAGTCGCTCAGTCATGTCCAACTCTTTGAGCCCCCAAGGACTGTAGTCCATGGAATTCTCCAGGCCAGAATACTGGCCTGCTCCAGGGGATCTTCCCAACCCAGGGATCGAACCCAGGCCTCCCACATTACAGGTGGATCTGTACCAGTTGAACCACAAGGGAAGACAAAAAGGCGTTCTGCATGAAAGCTTATAGGCGTGAGTGTGCCTAGTTGTGTCTGACCCTTTGTGACTCTTTGGACTGTATCCTGCCAGGTTCCTCTGTCCATGGGATTTTTCAGGCAAGTATACTGGAGTGGGTTGCAATTCCCTTCTCCAGGGGAGCTTCCTGACCCAGGGACTGAACCTGTATATCCTGTGTCTCCAACATTGCATGCAGATTCTTTACCCACTGAGCCATCGGGAAGATAACAGATAGATGTTATCAAAATGGAAAATAGGAATCCCAAACAAAGCACATCATAATCAATTAGCCTATAAGGAAAAAAAAAATAGTAGGACTTTTATTTTTGTTTACATTTATCTCATCCTTGGACTGTAGCCTACCAGGCTTCTCCACCCATGGGATTCTCCAGGCAAGAATAGTGGAGTGGGTTACCAGTTCCTTTTCCAGGGGATCTTTCTGACCCAGGGATCGAACCTGGGTCTCCTGCATTGGAGGCAGACACTTTAACCTCTGAGCCACCAGGGAAGCCCAAATTAAAATTTAAAAAATGTTTATTTTTCTGAATGTGTTACCATATACATGTTAGTACAGTGGTGCCTATATACAATATTTGAATGAATGAACATAAAATATAAGCATTTAAAAAAGAAAGAAAGAAATTGATGTGTTATCACGGAGCGGGCAGAACCAGAGATGCTTCCCAAGCGTGAGCAGTTAGAAATTAGATTTCGTCAGGGGGTAATCAACAGGGAAGACAGAGCTGTGGTTAAATAGATTTGACTGCCGAAATTCGGAAATTCGGCAGTTCCTGGAAAGAAGTTGGTAACGAGAGTTTCTTAGGGGCATTTTTCAGCGGCCTCCCCGCGAACGCAGACTTTGCCCGGGGTGGACAGAGTGGACGGAGCCTGCCACCAAGAAGCCTGTCTCCTCCCCCCGCAGGGTCACCTCGGCCCCGTCGAGGCCCCCGGGCGACCGCAGGGACCGGCAGCTCGGGGCCGGCGTCACTCCGCCTTCGGAGCCGCGCGGAGGCGGGCGGGGCCCTAAAGACCCGCCGCGGGGCCCGCGCTGGGCGGCCGCCCGGGGGCCCCCCGCGCGCCCGCCCGCGCGCGCCCGGCCCGCCCGCGCTCCCGCGGCGCGCCCGCGCGGCCGGCGCCTCCCGCTGCGGCCCGAGGAAGCCATGGCCCCGTCCGGGCGCCGGCAGTACCTGTGGATACTCCTGGCCGCAGCGCTGGCGTCCTTCCTGGCTGGATTTACAGTGGGTAAGTGTGCCGACCCCTGCCCCGGGCGCCAAGCGCCCCTGCACCCTGCGGCCTGCGTGGAGAGAAGCCCCACAGCCTGCGGGGACGGCCG
>SJYT01064087.1:113292-136973 GCA_006410635.1 Cephalophus harveyi
GAGTCGGACACGACTGAGCGACTTCACTTTCACTTCTCACTTTCATGCATTGGAGAAGGAAATGGCAACCCACTCCAGTGTTCTTGCCTGGAGAATCCCAGGGACGGGGGAGCCTGGTGGGCTACCGTCTATGGGGTCGCACAGAGTCGGACACGACTGAAGCGACTTAGCAGCAGCAGCAGCAGCAGTACCCACTCCAGGATTCTTGGGCTTCTCTGTTTGCTCAGACGGTAAGGAATCCACCCGCAGTGTGAGAGACCTGGGTTCGATCCCTGGGTTGGGAAGATCCCCTGGAGAAGAGAACGGCTACCCACTCCAGGAGTCTGGCCTGGAGAACTCCATGGACTGGACAGTCTATGGGGTCGCAAAGAGTCGGACACGACTGAGCGCCTTTCACTCACTCAGGGTACTGTTAAGAGCCGTTGTAAAGAAAATTTAGAGTTGCCATTATTCGCAGGGGTCAAAGAGATTGTTTCGTTTCCAAGAGTTGAAACTTGTAACTGCCCTTCTGTGATCAATTATTGCAAAAATCTCTGGGGAATCCTCCCCGTGTGTCGGCCGCTGCGCTGTGAAGCAGACCTCCTTGGGAGAACAAGAAAGATAGAGGCCCGTGCTCTAATACATAACACGGGGAAAATGACAATCTCTCTCATCTAAAACTCCTTTAACCAACTCAGAATTACACAGCGGAATTTGAAGGTTTTCTGCATTTAGTTTGAATTTTTTGTAGCGCTCCCGGTGATCTGTTTCTCTGCTGAGTGCTCTTTGTGTTGTTTCTGTTGTTTTTTGAATTTTGGGGGTGGGGGGACTTTTAGTTTTTATGAAAGTCAAAAGCACTTATTGTGTATATAATATGCATATGTCTCTGTATCTGCCCCCCACCCCCACCCCACACAGGTTGGCTTAGTAAGCCCCTCAAAGATATGGCCACCTCAGAAGACAGTCACCAGAATTTAAGGTGGAAACTGATATCTGAGATGAAAGCTGATAATATAAAATCATTTCTTCGGTAAGTTTGTTTTGAATAATTGATCTTAAAAATAAGAATTTTGAATCAATGCAGAGTGAAAACTGTTTGAAAACTGATTATATTCATGTGTGAAATGATATAATTTCATATTAATTCCTGGTAGTTTAAATGTCCCTTTATACCACTCTTAGAGTAAAATCTACTTGAATGTTGCAGAAGTCTTTCTTCCCTGACTTCATGTGCAAAAAAAGTCTTTGGTTTCTTTATTAAGAGATGTTCCAACTTCATGTACTTTGGAGGGCAGCTGAATGTTACTCTCTGTTCCCCAGGCCTGGGTTTAATCAAGGAATTATTTAAATGTCACATTCTATCAGGAAGACTCAGATGGTGGTAAACTTTGATTTAGAGAGCAAGAGATTAAAGTTTCAGATTCCGCTCACCACAAATTAAACCTTTGTCCCATCTACAAAATTAAGGAACATGAAGAGGACAGAATGAAAGCAAAAAGATCAGTGCAAAACCCCCAGTGTCTTAGCAAGAAAAAGAATGATGTTCAGGGGAGCGATTATGAAGTTCTTGAAGACAGCTATTGTGACATTTATTTCATTAAAGAAAAAGAGTTTTATTGAGGTATAAGAAAATTAGAGATACCAAAGGAACATTTCATGCAAAGATGGGCCCGATAAAGGACAGAAATGGTATGGACCTAACAGAAGCAGAAGATATTAAGAAGAGGTGAGGAGAATACACAGAAGAACTGTACAAAAAACATCTTCACATATATATATATATATATATATATATATGTATAATATATATAGTAATGTATATATACATTAGAACCCATTCAAGTGATATATCATATATTAAGTCACTATATTCCTGTCTGACACACTGTATCACACAGACTGTCACCATTGTGTATTCTCAATCCATGGAATTCCCAAGGTGAAAAAAAATTGGAATGGGTTGCCATCCTTAGTTCCAGGAGATCTTCCCAACCCATGAATCGAACCTAAATGTCTATGACCTCTGCATGAGAAGGCAGGTTTCTTAGTACTAGTACTACCTGGGCAACCATTAGTTTATATATAGCTACATATGTACATGCATATGTATATGTCAAAAGTTTAGGTATATAATTTTGCTGTCTAGAGGTTGCAGTATATATTTTGCAGCAGGTATATAATTGAAGGTATGTACTTTTGTGGGATCTGATGATTTGCTAAAAGTGCTTTCACTTACATTCACCTCGGAGAATTATATAATTTCCCTTGTGACTTACCCTTTGAAATATTGGTTCTTTGTGAATGTTTTATTTAATTTTTCACACATTGACATATTTGTAAATACATATCCCATTTTTAATTTTGAGCTTTACATCTTGTTTTTCAGAAAACATACTTGGTATGATTTAAAATACTAAGACTTGTGTTATGCCTTAATATAAAGCATATTTTTGAGAATATTCCAGATAAAATTTCAGTACAATTGGAAATATACATGTGTGTGTGTATACATATGAATAGAGTTAAATATATAAATGGTATATGTATATATGCATATTTGAGCATACCAGTTAGGTACACAATTGTAAATATACATATATACATATACTTTACCCTTCCTTGATCTTGGTGTGTTTTGGGTCATTTTCTTCGGATTTATAGTTAGCCATCACTTTCCTGTCTCTTTGGGATTTCTACTAACCCTGTATTAGATATTTGCACATTACTTTAGGTCCTCTGAATCTGATGCTGGGAGGGGTTAAGGGTAGGAGGAGAAGGGGATGACAGAGGATGAGATGGCTGGATGGCCTCACTGACTCAATGGACCTGAGTTTGAGTGAACTCTGGGAGTTGGTGATGGACTGACGTGCTGCAATTCATGGGGTTGCAAAGAGTTGGACACGACTGAGTGACTGAACTGAACTGAACTGATGTCCTATTGAGGTAGAAGCCCACAGTCAACTTCTCTGAGAGTGTAAGAATCTTTCTAGAGATAGTAAGTTTTTCTGAGGTTGTAGAGAATAGAGCACAGTGTGAGCCAAGAAATTTGCCAGCCATATCACTAAACATAGGATGCTGCAGTCATCAAGTCATAAGTCATTGCATCTATCCATAAATGTGAAACCAAGGGGAACTCTTGATGAAATCAGGTTGCCCACTATCAAGTCCTTAGTTACTGCACTTGCCACCTATGTTGCCTGAAAAGTGACTTGAGACAGAAAGAATCGATACTAGCCCTAGTTAAGGTGCTTATCAAAGGAATTATTTCAAGGAGCCCAGATTACTGGATCTTCCAATAGGTAGAAAATATCTGAATCCATTCAATCCTGGACTTTTAGTGTCCAGTTTTTCTTTCGTTAACCATACTATTCAGACATTCTCCATACCTTATCATTGTACCAAAACTTCTATAAAACCTGGATCCTCCTATCCTTCTTCAGAGCAGTCTTTTCACAATACTTAAGAAGTTGCTCCACATGATTACATCCTTAGAATGAAAGGCTTGCTGAAGAAAACATAGTTGTCCACTTTTGGACAATGCATTTTTCCCAGTCAGTATCACACATTCTAGAATTGCAATATAAGGGATTCTTGTGCATCACCTCAGTGTCAACCTATGTTTACTAATTCCTACTTAGCATAGTATTGAAAGACAAAGGTCAGCTATTACTTATTCAAACTTCAGGGGATTCATAGTTTCATAAATTGGTGACATCAGTTTATGAAAACATGTAACCATATATGTTTACTTTACTTTTAGAAAGACATTCTTTAAGAAAAATGAAAAATTAATGAAGTGAAGGGACCACAGTATAGAGTCTGAATTTATTCTGGCTAAAACAGCTCTGCATTTAAGTTTGCCTTTTTTTTTTTTTTGGCTTTTGCTTTGTCTATGCATTCTAAAGCCATCCTGGGTACACATTTTACTTGACACGCACTGTGATGCTTTACTTGTCTCTAGCACCAGTTAGCCAAGGACTGATTTGCTTTCTTTACAATGTTGTGTTAGTGTCTGCTGCCCAGCAAAATAAATCAATTATTAGTAAATATAGCTGAGACTCCCTTTTGAACAGTCCACCCATCTCCCTCTCGGGCCTCCTCTCCTACTCCAAAACCAACTCCACTAGAGCACTCCATAGCAATAGCTATCTACTACATACTTGGTATGTTACATATGTCCTTCCTGCACTGTGTCCACAAGTCTGTTTTCTATGAGTCCATCCCTTCCTACACTCGAAATGGGTTATTTAGCACCTGTTTTCTGGGTTCCACTTGAATGCATTAACATACACACATATATATTTACTTCTTTATTTGCTTGCCACAAACGTCGATCGCTGTGTGTGAAATCTAATTCCATGACCAGGGATCAAACCCGGGACCCCACATAGGGATTATGGTGTCTTAGCCACTGGACTAACAGGGCAGTCCCCTGTTGTAGGTTCTTTTTTTTTTTTTTTTAATGATGGTCGTTTGGAATGGTAAGAGGTGATATGTTATAGTTTTGATCCGTGTGGCTTTGATAAGCTGAGGTAGTTTTGCTACGTTCAGTTTTTGGAGAGTTTCTATCAAAAACACTTGTTGAATTATATCAAAACTTTTTCACCAAATACTGAGGTGAGCATATGGTTTTAATCCTTCACTATACATTGATGTGCAGCTACTGAAGAATATTTCCATATCTGGAATAAACCCCACACTTAATAATGGTGTTCAGTCCTTTTAAGGTATTAGTGGATTTTTTTTTGCTTGTATTTTGATAAGGATGTTTGCCTCTGTTCATCTATGTGATATTGGTCTCTAACCTTCTTTTTCTGTGTTACCTCGCTGTTGGTATCAGGGTGATGGTGACCTTGTAGAATTAGTTTTGGGCTTTCTTACCACTCTAGAATTTTGGAAGTGTTTAAGAAGTGCATGTGCTAGCAGTTCTCTGACTGGTTCATAAAATTTCCACGTGAAGCCATCTGGCTTTAAGTTTATCAACTAGAATTTTTTCATCACAATTTTAATATTAGTGCTTATAATTGCTCTGTTCATATTTTCTCTTTCTTCTTAGTTGAATTTCTGAGCATTTGTCTATGGATCAGATTCCAAATTTTATTGACTTATAGTTGTTTGCTGTAGGTTCTTAGGATTCTTTATTTCTGTGGTATCAGTTATAATTTCATCTTTTGTCATGTCACATTTGATTGATTTGTTAGCCCTTTTTTTCTTTATAAGTCTGGACCTTGATTTATCTATTTTGTTTCTCCTCTCTAATACACCCCTTTTAATGATAATGATTTTGGCTTTTTTTTTTTTTTTTCATCATTTCCTTTCTTTAATTTCTGCTCTGATTTTTATCATTTTTTCCTCTTCTACTCACTTTGGGGAATTTTGTCTGCTTTTTCTGCCTTCCTTCTAAATGCTTTAGATTTAAGGTTATGTTGATAACTTGAAATGTGCAGTATTTATCAACTTAACACTTACTGCTTTAGTATGCTCCAGAACTTTCGGATAATCACGTTGTTAATATCACTTGTTTCTAAGATTTTTTTTTCATTTTCTCTCAGATTTCGTGAATGGTCTCATGGCCATGTAGAGTTGTATTTATTAGTCTACATGGACTTGTATTTTTCAAGTCCTCGCCCACAAAATCTAGTATATAAATCATAGCATTTTAGTTAAAAAAAAAAAAAAAAAAAAGATGGATACAATTACTACTATCTTAAATTTACCAAGGCTTGATTTGAGATCCACTTTGTGACATATCCTGAAGATATTTTATTTTCACCTTAGAAAAATATATATTCTGCTGTGTTTCAATGAAATGTCCTATAAGTATCAATTAACTTTGTTTGGTCTCTTGTGCCTTTGAACACTTGTGTTTCATTTTAAACTGAATTTCTAAGTTGGAGGATAATTTGTTTCCAATGTTGTATTGTCTTCTGCTGTACAACAGGGTGTATTAGCATATAGAAGACCAAAGTCCTTTTCTGTGTTGTTAATTGTTTGTTGTTAGTTTTTAATTTTTCCAGGGCTTTCAGAAATGGTTTTCGTCTTTTCTGCATTCCATTTATAGAATGTTTTATTACCTTTACTACCAAAACATCCAAGTCATTTTCAGGGAGCCTGCCCATTTTTTCCTTCATTGTGTTTTGAGTTTTTACCACATTCCTTTGCCCACAACATATTTCTCTGTCTTCTTATTTCCCTACTTACCACGTTAATTCTTCACAAACTGCTGAATTATATTTATTATTCTTCATCTTTACTCCAAGTTGATAAAGTTGATTGAGTGGCTAGTGTTGGCTTTGAAGTTGGAGAGACTGACAACAATGTTCTTAAGTCTGCAGCTGAATCTTCCCTCTCTAATGGTGGGACCATATCTGTTCATGTCATTTGTAGTTGTCTATGGGATTAGTCTAATATTAGGAAGTCTATCTGCTGATGAGTGGTTGTGTTTTTCTGTCTTGCTTGTTGTGTGGTGTGAGGCATCAGCCCTGGGTTGTGCAGGCAGTTGGGTGCAGTGCATCAGAGATTAAGAAAGAGGCCTTCATGGAGACTGTCATCAGTTGATATTCACAGTAGACAGGAATTCTCAGGTGTCCTGTGATCCTGGTCTCAGTGTGAAAGGTTGTAGTGGAATGAAAATACACCCAGATTCTTGGCCTCCGGAAGAGAGGAATTCAATCCGGGACCAGAGACAAGGCTGGATCACTCAGAGCTTTGTATAATAAAGTTTTATTAAAGTATAAAGAGAGAGAAAACTTCTGACCTAGGCATCAGAAGGGGGCAGAAAGAATACCCCCCTGCTAGTCTTCAGCTGGATGTTATATACTCACTAGCAGTCTGTTAATGAAAGAAAGGAATGTTTTAAAACTCAGAGTGGTACCAGGCCTCCTAACCCATGAGATATATTTGGGGATAAACTTGGCATCAGACAACTCATCGAGGGCCATACGATTATTAACTTGAATCTTGTAGAAGGACATGTTACCATACCAATTTTTTTCTTTACATAGATTTGGGAAATAATGCCTGAGTATAACATAATAGTTTGTCAAGTAGGTTTTGAGGCATTAGGTGGCACTGACCTAAGGAGAGAGTTTGGGGTAAAAGCATAGTACAATAGCATAGTTTAAGACAAACATTTCCATAAGAAAAATGCATTGGTTATCTCAAAGTTTGAGAATAGTTGACTTCAGATGAAACCAAGTGTCATTATGGCAACACAATATTTTAAGAGAAACCACCTTTTAAATTTGTATAGAGAAGGGAAAAAAAAAATCACTAGTTTGTTTCCCCCTGCCACTTAAGAGAGGTAAAAATGTCTATTGCAGGCTATTTCCTTCACTTGGAGACCCCTGGCCTTCCTGCCTGCTATCCTCTCAGGTGCTGACACCTGAAAAAATCAGGCCCAACTTATGCCCAGAGAACAACACCATAGTAAATATTGAGATTAAAAAAGTAACATAGATAAATAAATAAAATGCACCACAAGCAATAAACATTACAGAGAAGACAACAGATTCGTAAAAAGAACCAATTGAGTTAATTTCAATCAAGTAAAAAACAACACCAATGCCAACTGAAGAATAAAGGTAGCAAATCTGACAAGAAGATCAGAACAGCCCCTACAGAATAAAGAGAAACCACAATTAACATAGAAATGCATATCTGTGTTAAAAAATGAAGTAATGCACAGCAACAAATGACACAGAAAATTGCAAAGCAAAGTAGAAATAGCTATACAAAAAATGAGAATATGGTTGAGATAATCGTCAAAGATCAAATCAATATGTAGTAACAAAGAAGCTTAAAACTGAGAAAAATGTTGCACAAACAACACTACAATTCAATGCATCATAAGAATAACACATATTTCCTATTGTCTCATCTGAACGTGTCCTAGTCCTCAACGTGAGCCAGAGTGCTGGAGTCCAACTCCAGCAGCCAGGGATTCAACCTGAAGAGGTGAACGGTGTTGGCGAATGAGACAGCCCCTCAGTTTTCTGTGGACTGCCTGTTTATCCAAGTTTAAGATTCTCTTTTATACTTTTACAGAACCATTAGGCCAGAAGTTTGCCATTTTCAGTTCCCCCTCTCCCAGATTTATTATCTCCATAAATTATTCAGTTCAGTCACTCAGTCATGTCCGATTCTTTGCTACCCCATGAATCACAGCACACCAGGACTACCTGTTCATCATCAACTCCCGGAGTTCACTCAGATTCACGTCCATTGAGTCAGTGATGCTATCCAGTCATCTCATCCTCTGTCGTCCCCTTCTCCTCCTGCCCCCAACCCCTGGCAGCATCAAAGTCCTTTCCAATGAGTCAACTCTTTGCATGAGGTGGACAAAGTACTGGAGTTTCAGCTTTAGCATCATTCCTTCCAAAGAAATCCCAGGGTTGATCTCCTTCAGAAAGGACTGGTTGGATCCCCTTGCAGTCCAAGGGACTCTCAAGAGTCTTCTCCAACACCATAGTTCAAAAGCATCATTCTTTAGTGCTCAGCCTTCTTTACAATCCAACTCTCACACCCATACATGACCACAGGAAAAACCATAGTCTTGACTACATGGACCTTAATCGGCAAAGTAATATCTCTGCTTTTGAATATGCTATCTAGGTTGGTCATAAATTTTCTTCCAAGGAGTAAGTGTCTTTTAATTTAATGGCTGCTGTCACCATCTGCAGTGATTTTGTAGCCCCCAAAAATAAACTCTGACACTGTTTCAACTGTATCCCCATCTATTTCCCACGAAGCGATGGGACCAGATGCCATGATCCTTGTTTCCTGAATGTTGAGCTTTAAGCCAACTTTTTCACTCTCTTCTTTCAATTTCATCAAGAGGCTTTTTAGTTCCTCTTCACTTTCTGCCATAAGCATGGTGTCATCTTCATATCTGAGGTTATTGATATTTCTCCCAGCAATCTTGATTCCAGCTTGTGTTTCTTCTAATCCAGCATTTCTCATGATGTACACTGAATAGAAGTTAAATAAGCAGGATGACAATATACAACCTTGACGTACTCTTTTTCCTATTTGGAACCAGTCTGTTGTTCCATGTCCAGTTCTAACTGTTGTTTCCTGACCTGCATACAGATTTCTCAAGAGGCAGGTCAGATGGTCTGATATCCCCATCTCTTTCAGAATTTTCCACAGTTTATTGTGATCCACACAGTCAAAGGCTTTGGCATTGTCAATAAAGCAGAAATAGATGTTTTCTGGAACTCTCTTGCTTTTTCCATGATCCAGTGGATGTTGGCAATTTGATCTCTGGTTCCTCTGCCTTTTCTAAAACTAGCTTGAACATCAGTTAGCTCACGGTTCACGTAATGCTGAAGCCTGGCTTGGAGGATTTTGAGCATTACTTTACTAGCTTGTGAAATGAGTGTAATTGTGCGGTAGTTTGAGCATTCTTTTGCATTGCCTATCTTTGGAATTGCAGTGAAAACTGACCTTTTCCAGTCCTGTGGACACTGCTGAGTTTTCCACATTTGCTGACATATTAAGTGCAGCTCTTTTACAGCATCTTCTTTCAGGATTTGAAATAGCTCAACTGGAATTTCATCACCTCCACTAGCTTTGTTGTAGTGATGCTTTCTAAGGCCCACTTGACTTCACATTCCAGGATGTCTGGCTCTAGATAAGTGATCACACCATCGTGATTATTTGGGTTGTGAATATCTTTTTTGTACAGTTCTTCTGTGTATTCTTGCCACCTCTTCTTAATATCTTCTGCTTCTGTTAGGTCCATACCATTTGTGTCCTTTATCGAGCCCTTCTTTGCATGAAATGTTCCCTTGGTATCTCTAATTTTCTTAAAGAGATCTCTAGTCTTTCCCATTCTGTTCTTTTCCTCGATTTCTTTGCATTGACCGCTGAAGAAGGTTTTCTTATCTCTTCTTGCTATTCTTCGGAACTTCATTCAGATGCTTATTTCTTTCCTTTTCTCCTTTGCTTTTCACATCTCTTCTTTTAGGCAGCTATTTGGAAGGCCCCCCCAGACAGCCATTTTGCTTTTTTGCATTTCTTTTCCATGCAGGTGGTCTTGATCCCTGTCTCCTGTACAATGCCATGAACCTCATTCCATAGTTCATCAGGCACTCTATCTATCAGATCTAGGCCCATAAATCGGTTTCTCACTTCCACTATATAATCATAAGGGATTTGATTTAGGTCATAGCTAAATGGTCTAGCAGTTTTCCCTAATTTCTCTAATTTGAGTTTGAATTTGGTAATAAGGAGTTCATGATCTGAGCCACAGTCAGCTCCTGGTCTTATTTTTGTTGAATGTATAGAGCTTCTCCATCTTTGGCCGCAAAGGATATAATCAGTCTGATTTTGGTGTTCACCATCTGGTGATGTCCATATGTAGAGTCTTCTCTTGTGTTGTTAGAAGAGGGTGTTTGCTATGACCAGTGCATTTTCTTGGCAAAACTCTATTCGTCTTTGCCCTGCTTCATTCCACATTCCAAGGCCAAATTTTCCAGTTACTCCAGGTGTTTCTTGACTTCCTACTTTTGCATCCCATTCCCCTATAATGAAAAGGACTTCTTTTTTAGGTGTTAGTTCTAAAATCATGTTGCTTTACAAACAGAGTTCCTGGTCTAGTGATTCTCTCAGAATCAGCCTTATCATCTATTATCTACCTCTTCTAATGTGTCCTATAGTTAACTTGTGATTATATTGTAACTCATTCTACATTCCTCAGTTTACTACTTATCTTCCTAAATCCTCTTTGCCACTAACATCCTAAGCTCAGTTCAACAGTCACATGCACAACTGGGTATTGTTTTCGCTTTGGCTCCATCCCTTCATTCTTTCTGGACTTATTGCTCCACTGATCTCCAGTAGCATATTGGGCACCTAATGACCTGGGGAGTTCCTCTTTTGATATCCTATCATTTTGCCTGTTCATACTGTTCATGGGGTTCTCAAGGCAAGAATACTGAAGTGGCTTGCCATTCCCTTCTCCAGTGGACCACGTTCTGTCAGCCCTCTCCACCATGACCCGCCTGCCTTGGGTTGCCCTGCAGGCATGGCTTGGTTTCATTGAGCTAGACAAGGCTGTGGTCCTAGTGTGACTAGATTGACCAGTTTTCTGTGAGTATGGTTTCAGTATGTCTGCCCTCCGATGCCCTCTTGCACCACCTATCATCTTACTTGGGTTTCTCTTACCTTGGGTGTGGGGTATCTATTCACGGCTGCTTCAGCAAAGCACAGCCGCGGCTCCTTACCTTGGACAAGGGGCCGTTCCTGACCTTCAACGTGGGATAGATCCTCTAGGCTCACTATCTCCTAAAAAGGCTTCTAACTAATATGTCTATAAAAATTCCTAACTTGTATAAGCTATAGTAAAATATACTAACTTTACATCAATCCTTAAAATTTTAACTTCTAACTATTTGAATTATTTCTAAGCCTTAAATCAGTAAAAGTTTATGGCAAAGGTGCCATAAACATTCTCTTCACAAATAGGCTTCAGATATCAATTCCTCCCATGGCCTCAAGCTATGGCCTATGTGCTCATCCTGGAACACACTTTTGTAAAAGTCCTTGAACAAATGTCAATGATTAACTTTATGAATTATTTTCTGAGCAATGCTGCAGAAGGCTTTGTGCCTTCTCATGCTCCTCTCAAGAACAATGAGCACCTTAATATTCCTTTTCAGTGAACTCAGCTGAGGAGAGGAAAAGATAAGTCAGAATTACAAGGCCTAACTCCTCCATCCCAGGATCTGTGGCTGTGGAATGAGGAGAGGGGGCTGGGGACAGTGCCTCCATTTCATCAGTAATGCCTAACATGGCTCCCAATGCTAGAGGACAACTACACCTCTTTGGGAAGTTCTCCAAAGATGGAGAGGACTGGCTCTGGATCTCTCTAAGGACACCTCAGACTCAAAACTGCTGTAATTCCTGTGCATTCTTACAGCTACCATAGCCTGGGCCATTTTTTTTTTTTTTTGACCTCTTCTCATCTGTTGATGTATTCCATAGATAGAGGGTCTGTGTCATTAATCCTGTGTATTTAACCTGCAGCATGTTCAACTGGTTGGAAGATTGAGTCCTCTTCCTTAATGTCTCTGTCCCTGGGTCTCAGGTATAATTTTCATCCTTTCTCACATGTTGTCACAAAAGGAGTCTGCCCTGAGACACTTGTGTCACACTGGAATCTGCTGTGATGATCACAGGAGGTTGTACAGCTACTTGGAATGCTGGAACCATGGTGGTGCCAAATATGAATAGAGCCAGCAGCCATAGGCAGAAGAGATTTGGCCTTAATGGGATCGTTTTCTAGTCTGTGTTTGAAGGAGCATGAATAGTACTTCTGCTGGTCTTTCTCTATAGTCTTGTAGTAGGTGGTAAGAGGCGGGAAGGTGAGGGTCTACCAAGATATCTTTACCTCCTGTATGTGACAATGCAGTAAGGTCCTCCCTCTTTGGCAGTTTGGGAATTCTCAAAAGGCATTCCCTGCAACACAACTACTCATACGTGGGCCATCATACCATCTCTGCACAGTCAACAGCAGTCCTCTCCCAGAATGGCTATCTAAATCCCGCCTTCCAGCTTCTGGACCCCATACACACTGGCTGAGATGCATTGCAGTTTGAGTCATACAGGGCCATGACACACATTGTCTGTATGACTCTCACTCTATCCAAATTATATTTCATCAGCTGTTTTATCTTGTGTCCTTTCATTTCAAAATAATTTACCCTTTAGTGAAGGAGCTTGCCTCATTCTGGAAATCTCTTCCCTGCTTCTCCATCTCCCACCACAAGGCACAGGTTTTGTCTTGCTTCTTCTTATCCTCCTTCTCCTTTCTTAATTCCTTTCTACACAGGTATATCTGGAATCCACATGGGACACTCAGATGACCAGGGTCTTCTGCTAGTATTTATCTGATGCTGTGGGAGAACTATTGTCCATGTAGTAGTATTATTTGTGGTCCATTCATTGAGAGAGTTGCATTTCTTATCTGCCTACAATTCTGCCTTCTTGGAACTTCTCAGTTTTTCCTGGCAATCTCTATTATTCTTTTCTCCTTAACAGTAAAACAAGAAATATTAGTTGCGATGAATTAATCTGTTTGATGGGACGTTGCTTACATACACATGTAACTGGTACGACTTTAACTTTCAACATGCAATCAAGCATATTGTGTTGTTGTTGTTTTCCTTTCCCCCTTCAGAATTTCTCTTAATGAGTAATTGTCATTGGGACGAAGAAATGCAGAACTTTCCACATAAAATATAACAGCATATTGGGCTCAAAAATTCAGCACTTGAATATAGCTATTTTTTAACGTTCCTGATATTTACCCAGAGTACAGATGACTGATTTCTGATCTTGAAGTGTAACTCCATTCATTGGCTATCAAAGGTCAGACACTACCATGGGCATATTTTAATTCATGTAGAATAAGATGGCAAGTTCATGGGAAATTACCAGTTGGTACTTGACTACTTGAAAAAGAGAGAAAACAGCAACAGCAGCAATGACCAAAAAATAAAATAACAAAACCAACAAACACAGGAATGTGTAGTTAATTATTTAATCATAAGAGTTACACATGAGTTGATGTTTGTATCATAGAATAAGCAAGGAGATAGCATACAATCATCTATATCTACTTAACTGTCTTTGTTAATGACTTGGACTCTGCAAATCACACACAAACCAAAAAAAAAAAAAAGGAAAAAATAATTTTGTAAATTTTTTAGAGATAAGAATAAGAGAATACCTTGTATGTCTCCTGGGAAACGTGTATGCTAGTGAAGGTGCAGCAGTTAGAATTGGACACAGGGCAATGAACTTATTCAAAATTGGGAAAGGAACAATTCAAAGCTTTGTATTGTTGTCCTGCTTATTTAACTTCTGTGCAGAGAGTACGATGAAAAAATAAAAATCTAGATGAAGCTCAAGTTAGAAACAAAATTTATATGGGAGATATGAATAACCTTAGTAATCCCAATGATAACACCATAATGACAGAAGAAAAATAATAAGTAAGGCGCCTCTTGATGAAAGCATTATCTGTTTCAAGTGTAGACATCTGAAATGAGAGTGTCCTACATAAAAGATGAAATTCTCAGTTTCACATATAAACTCTAGATTCAGATTTCAGAATGTGAAACATAAAATTCTCTATTATTCACATATACAAATCTGGAGAAAGTATTTCCAACTTAAAATACAGAATTCTCTGTACATAATACATGAAAGTATGGACACAAAATATTCTGCAGAAAATGTGAAAATTTTTACATTAGAGTTATGAAAATCTGCATGCAGATTCTTTGACAGGAAATAAAAAAAAATTATGTCACATATCCCAACATGGTCATGAAACATGGAATTTTTTCATATTTGTAATTTGAGAACACTTGTGAAGTCTTTCCTTCATGAAATACTGAAAACTGTCTAACATTTGAAAAACCTGTGTTAATTTTCCTACAAGAAATATAGAATTTGCCCACAGATTTAATGCATGAGCTCTGAAATTCTTTATATTTCCATCAAGAAAGTTTGAATTAAAGTCTTCAGATATGAATTTTGAAATTCTGTCTCTTTCTATCTGACAATCTGGGGAGAAATGTTCTCATATGAAATATGAATTCTCAAAATTTCACATGTGAAACACTTTCCACATTCATACAAAAGAAAGATAATTTTACATGATTCAAAAATTAAGGTCTGAGCTAAACGGCAAACATCAAACAGCTATATTTCATGTATTTCCCAAATAACATATAAAGTTTTCTGTATTTCTTTGATGAAAATCTGGGTGAAGATTTCCCTAGATGAAATAGGGAATTAATATATTTTACACATTTAAAATCAAACAATTATGATTATACGGTGGAAATGATAAATAGATACAGGGGATTCTATCTGATAGATGAGTGCCTGGAGACCTATGGATGGAGGTTTGTGATATTGTATAGGAAGCAGTGATCAAGAAAACCTGCATGGAAAAGAAATGCAAAATGGTAAAGTTACCACGCCTCAAAAAGAGCTAAGAAGAAGAGCAAAGCTAAACGAAAAGGGAAAAAGGAAAACTATGCACATTTGGATGCAGAGGCCTAAAGAATAGTAAAAAGAGATAAAACCTTCCACAGTTATCAAAGCCAGTAAATAAAGAAAATAAATATAATTGGAAAGCTTACTGATCTCGTCAAGAAAATCAGAGATACCAAGGGAAAATTTCATGCAAAGATGGGCACAATAAAGAACAGAAATGGTATGGATGTAACAGAAGCAGAAGCTATTAAGAAGAGGTGGGAAGAATAAACAGATGAACTATGCTCAAAGGATCTTCATGACCCAGTTAAGCACGATGGTGAGATCATTCACCTAGGGCCCAACATCCTGTAATACAAAGTCTAGATTTCATGCAAAGATGGGCACAATAAAGAACAGAAATGGTATGGATGTAACAGAAGCAGAAGCTATTAAGAAGAGGTGGGAAGAATAAACAGATGAACTATGCTCAAAGGATCTTCATGACCCAGTTAAGCACGATGGTGAGATCATTCACCTAGGGCCCAACATCCTGTAATACAAAGTCTAGGGGGGGCTTAGGAAGCATACTTACAAACAAAGCTCATGGAGGTGATGGAATTCAGTTGAGATATTTCAAATTCTAAAAGAAGATGCTGTGAGTGTGCTGCCCTCCATATGCCAGCAAATTTGGGAGACTCGGCTGTGGTCAGAGGACTACAAATGATCAGTTTTCATTCCAAACACAAAGAAAGGCAATCCAAAGAATGTCCACACAACCGCTTAATTTCACACATCTCACAAAGTCGTGGAGAAGGCAATAGCAATCCACTCCAGTACTCTGGCCTGGAAAATCCCATGGATGGAGGCGCCTGGTAGGCTTCAGTCCATGGGTTTGAGAAGAGTCAGACACGACTGTGCGATTCCACTTTCACTTTTCACTTTCATGCATTGTAGAAGGAAATGGCAACCCACTGCAGTGTCCTTGCCTGGAGAATCCCAGGGACGGAAGAGTCTGGTGGGCTGCTGTCTATGGGGTAGCACAGAGTCAGACACGACTGACCTGACAGCAGCAGCAGCACACAGTCACAAAGGACTGCTCAAAATTACCCAAGCCAGGCTTCAACAGAATGTGAACCATAAGCTACCAGATGTTCAAGCTGGATTTATAAAGGGTGGGGGAATCCCAGATTAAATTGTCAACACCCATTGTGTCCTCCAAAAAGTAAGATAACTCCAGCAAAACAGCATGCTCAACTGGTTGGAAGATTCTCAGTCCTCTTCCTTAATGGCTCTGTCCCTGGGTCTCAGGTGTAATTTTCATTCTTCCTCACATGTGGTCACCAAAGGAGTCTGCCCTGAGACACTTATGGCACACTGCGATCTGCCGTGATGATCACAGGAGTTTGCACAGCTATTTGGAATGCTGCAACCATGGTGGTGCCAGATATGAATAGGAGCCAGCAGCCATAGGCAGGAGAGATTTGGCCTTAATGGGATCGTCTTCTAGTCTGTGTTTGCAGGAGCATGAGTGGTCCTTCTGCTGGTCTTTCTCTATTGCCTTGTAGTAGGTGTTAACAGGCGGGAAGGTGAGGGTCTACCAAGGTATCTCTACCTCCTGTATGTGACATGCAGTAAGGTCCTCCCTCTTTGGCAGTTTGGGAAATCTCCAAAGGCATTCCCTGCAACACAACTACTCATACGTGGGCCATCAGACCATCTCCACACAGTCAACAGCAGTCCTCTCCCAGAATGGCTCTCTAAATCCCGTCTTCCAGCTTCTGGACCCCATACACACTGGCTGAGCTGCATTGCAGTTTGAGTCATACAGGGCCATGACACACATTGTCTGTGTGACTCTCACTCTATCCAAATTACATTTCATCAGCTGTTTTATCTTCTTTCCTTTTAGTTCAAAGTAATTTACCCTTTAGTGAAGGAGCTTGCCTCATTCTGGAAATCTCTTCCCTGCTTCTCCATCTCCCACCACAAGGCANTGTGTGACTCTCACTCTATCCAAATTACATTTCATCAGCTGTTTTATCTTCTTTCCTTTTAGTTCAAAGTAATTTACCCTTTAGTGAAGGAGCTTGCCTCATTCTGGAAATCTCTTCCCTGCTTCTCCATCTCCCACCACAAGGCACAGGTTTTGTCTTGCTTCCTCTTATCCTCCTTCTCCCTTCTTAATTCCTTTCTACACAGGTATATCTGGAATCCACATGGGACACTCTGGTGACCAGGGTCTTCTGCTAGTATTTATCTGATGCTGTGGGAGAACTGTTGTCCATGTAGTAGTATTATTTGTGGTCCATTCATTGAGAGAGTTCCAGTTCACATCTGCCTACAGTTCTGCCTTCTTGGAACTTCTCAGTTTTTCCTGGCAATCTCTATTATTCTTTTCTCCTTAACAGTAAAACAGGAAATGTTCGCTGCCATGAATTAATCTGTTTGATGGGACGTTGCTTACATACACATGTAACTGGTACGACCTTGACTTCCAACATGCAATCAAGCATATTGTGTTGTTGTTGTTGTTTTCCTTTCCCCCTTCGGAATTTCTCTTAATGAGTAATTGTCACTGGTACGAAGAAATGCAGAACTTTCCACATAAAATATAATAGCATATTGGGCTCAAAAAGTCAGCACTTGAATATATCTAGCTATTTTTTGACGTTCCTGACATTTTCCCAGAGTACACACGACTGATTTCTGATCTTGAAGTGTAACTCCATTCAGTAGCTATCAAAGGTCAGACACTGCCATGGGCATAATTAAATTCATGTAGAATAAGATGGCAAGTTCATGGAAAATTATCAGTTGGTACTTAACTACTTGGAAAAGAGAGAAAACGGCAGCACCAATAATGACCAAAAAATAAAATAACAAAACCAACAAAAACAGGAATGTGTAGTTAATTATTTAATCATAAGAGGTACACATGAGTTGATGTTTGTATCATAGAATAAGCAACGAGATAGCATACAATCATCTATATCTACTTAACTGTCTCTGCTAATGACTTGGACATTGCAAATCACACACAAACCAAAAAAAGGAAAAAATAATTTTGTAAGTTTTTTAGAGATAAGAATAAGAGAATACCTTATATGTCTCCTGTGAAACGTGTACGCAAGTGACGGTGCAGCAGTTATAATTGGACACAGGTCAATGAACTGATTCAAAATTGGGAAAGGAACAAGTCAAAGCTTTGTATTGTTGTCCTGATTATTTAACTTCTGTGCAGAGAATACGATGAAAAAATAAAAATCTAGATGAAGCTCAAGTTAGAAACAAAATTTATGTGGGAGATATGAATAACCTTAGTAATCCCAATGATAACACCATAATGACAGAAGAAAAAATAGTAAGTAAGGCGCCTCTTGATGAAAGCATTATCTGTTTCAAGTGTAGACATCTGAAATGAGAGTGTCCTACATAAAAGATGAAATTCTCAGTTTCACATATGAAACTGTAGATTCAGATTTCAGGATGTGAAACACAAAATTCTCTATTATTCACATATACAAATCTGGAGAAAGTATTTCCAACTTAAAATACAGAATTCTCTGTGCATCATACGTGAAAGTATGGACACAAAATATTTTGCTGGAAATGTGAAAATTTTTACATTAGAGTTATGAAAATCTGGATGCAGATTCTTTGACAGGAAATAAAATATATATATATATATATATATATATATATATATTTAATTTTGTAAATTTTTTAGAGATAAGAATAAGAGAATACCTTATATGTCTCCTGGGAAACGTGTACGCAAGTGACGGTGCAGCAGTTATAATTGGACACAGGGCAATGAACTGATTCAAAATTGGGAAAGGAACAAGTCAAAGCTTTGTATTGTTGTCCTGCTTATTTAACTTCTGTGCAGAGAATACGATGAAAAAATAAAAATCTAGATGAAGCTCAAGTTAGAAACAAAATTTATGTGGGAGATATGAATAACCTTAGTAATCCCAATGATAACACCATAATGACAGAAGAAAAAATAGTAAGTAAGGCGCCTCTTGATGAAAGCATTATCTGTTTCAAGTGTAGACATCTGAAATGAGAGTGTCCTACATAAAAGATGAAATTCTCAGTTTCACATATGAAACTGTAGATTCAGATTTCAGGATGTGAAACATAAAATTCTCTATTATTCACATATACAAATCTCGAGAAAGTATTTCCAACTTAAAATACAGAATTCTCTGTGCATCATACGTGAAAGTATGGACACAAAATATTCTGCAGGAAATGTGAAAATTTTTACATTAGAGTTAGGAAAATCTGGATGCAGATTCTTTGACAGGAAATTAAAATATATATATATATATATATATATATATATGTCACATATCCCAACATGGTCCTGAAACATGGAATTTTTTCATATTTGTAATTTGAGAACACTTGTGAAGTCTTTCCTTCATGAAATACTGAATACTGTCTAACATTTGAAAAACCTGTGCTAATTTTCCTACAAGAAATATAAAATTTGCCCACAGATTTCATGCATGAGCTCTGAAATTCTCCATATTTCCATCAAGATAGTTTGAATTAAAGTCTTCAGATTTGAGTTTGGAAATTCTGTCTCTTTCTATCTGACAATCTGGGGAGAAATGTTCTCATATGAAATATGAATTCTCAAATTTTCACATGTGAAGCACTTTCCATATTCAAACACAAGAAAGATAATTTTAAATGATTCAAAAATTAAGGTCTGAGCTAAACAGTAAACATCAAACAGCTATATTTCATGTATTTCCCAAATAACATATAGAGTTTTCTGTATTTCTTTGATGAAAATCTGGGTGAAGATTTCCCTAGATGAAATAGGGAATTAATATATTTTACACATTTAAAATCAAAACCCTTATTATTATATCGTGGAAGTGATAGATACAGGGGATTCTATCTAATAGATGAGTGCCTGGAGACCTATGGATGGAAGTTTGTGATAGTGTAAAGGAAGCAGTGATCAAGAAAATCTGCATGGAAAAGAAATGCAAAATGGTAAAGTTACCAGGCCTCAAAAAGAGCTGAAAAGAAGAGCGAAGCTAAACAAAAAGGGGAAAAGGAAAACTATACACATATGGCTGCAGAGGCCTAAAGAATAGTAAAAAGAGAGAAAACCTTCCACAGTTATCAAAGCCAATAAATAAAGGAAATAAACAGAATTGGAAAGCTTACTGATCTCGTCAAGAAAGTCAGAAATACCAAGGGAAAATTTCATGCAAAGATGGGCAAAATAAAGGACAGAAATGGTATGGATGTAACAGAAGGAGAAGCTATTAAGAAGAGGTGGGAAGAATAAACAGATGAACTATTCTCAAAGGATCTTCATGACCAAGTTAAGCACGATGGTGGGATCATTCACCTAGGGCCCGACGTCCTATAATACAAAGTCTGGGGGGACGTAGGAAGCATACGTACAAACAAAGCTCATGGAGGTGATGGAATTCATTTGAGATATTTCAAATTCTAAAATAAGATGCTGTGAGGGTGCTGCCCTCCATATGCCAGCAAATTTGGGAGACTCAGCTGTGGCCAGAGGACTGCAAATGATCAGTTTTCATTCCAACCGCAAAGAAAGGCAATCCAAAGAATGTCCACACAACCGCTTAATTTCACACATCTCACAAAGTCGTGGAGAAGGCAATGGCAACCCACTCCAGTACTCTTGCCTGGAAAATCCCATGGATGGAGGAGCCTGGTAGGCTTCAGTCCATGGGGTCGCGAAGAGTCAGACACGACTGAGCGACTCCACTTTCACTTTTCACTTTCATGCATTGGAGAAGGAAATAAATAAAGCCAATAAATAAAGGGAATAAAGAGAATTGGAAAGATTACTGATCTCATCAAGAAAATCAGAGATACCAAGGGAAAATTTCATGTAAAGATGGGCAAAATAAAGGACAGAAATGGTATGGATGTAACAGAAGGAGAAGCTATTAAGAAGAGGTGGGAAGAATAAACAGAGGGCAATCCACTGCAGTGTTCTTGCCTGGAGAATCCCAGGGACAGAAGAGCCTGGTGGGCTGCTGTCTATGGGGTCGCACAGAGTCGGACACGACTGACATGACAGCAGCAGCAGCAGCACAGAGTCACAAAGAACTGCTCAAAATTCCCCAAGCCAGGCTTCAACAGAATGTGAACAATGAGCTTCCAGATGTTCAAGCTGGATTTATAAAGGGCAGGGGAATCCGACATTAAATTGTCAACACCTGTTGTGTCCTCCAAAAAGCAAGATAACTCCAGCAAAGTATCTACTCCTATTTGTCTATGCCAAAGACTTTGATTCACAAAGCAAAATAACACAAGAGAAAAATCACATCAAAACGTGAAATATTCTTCAAAACACGGGAATACATGCCTCCCGAGAAATCATACATCCATGTAAATATAATAAATATTTATCAACTTGGAAAATTTTCTCAGTAAATAGGAAAGGTGAATTATGATAGTAGTGCAGGTTATAGAATGTTGTTGAGTAATGTGTAGAGCATTTGATTGGCTATTACATTTCTTTGTTGATAATTCATTAAGCACTTAAAATGTGTCATTGGCAGGCTCTCAGCTGATGTGAAAGATACATTGAAGACTTGATACCTGTGTTCTCCTTCGTAGGAGGGCAAACAGAAGTTCTTTCCAATCCAAAGAAAGAGTTGAGACAAAGTTGTGAGAAGGGGCTTAGCATGATTGAAAATAATTTGCGTGATTGTAGCTTCAGAAGCACAGTATAAGAGAAAGATAACAAAATTACTAAGGAAAACAGATATCATGTCTTTCAAGAACTTTTTAACCACGCTGATGTGCTGCAGACACCACAGGAATTTATTCTGTGTCTGTGGTGACAGATAAGCAACGTCTAAAAATGCATTTGGAATTATAGGGTGGAATCTTGGTGTCAGGAAAAAAAGACGGGCCTTAAGGACAGCACAGCAAAAATGACCCTATAGAATACCACTTGTAAAGTACATATCTTGTGCTGACCATGGGTCAGTCACTGATTATGTCATGTTATCTTTGTTATCACAGTGATGGCATAATTGTGATCAAGATTTTGGACATGCTACAATATCTATATTTTCAAGGACAGAATGAATTTCTATAATGAAAGCAATCTGCTGTCTAACCTTTTAAGACTCCACCAGTAACTAATAGAATATAATATGTGAATACACAAGTTCATACTGTGTATTTTCATTTTTCTAACTTTATTTGCATCTCTTCCTTCACCCATAGCATATCCTAATTTAGACGCCCCTTCATTTCAGCAGGGATGATTTCAGAAATCACTTGATATCCATTACCTCTTTTCCCTTTGTTCTCATTTTCTTGCTTGCAAATATTATATCAGGTGTCATTTACCTAGGATGCATAACGAATATTTTCTTGAACTGAAGAGTTTATAAAGCCGTGCAGTAAAATAGCCAACCATTGAACTAAAGCATCATTTCACTATTCTTTGTTTGAAAATAGAAAGTGAAACTATGACGATGAACATGTAAATTTATTGTTCAAATACAAGAATTGTAGATATTTGTTGACATCTCCGAACGTAAATTTCAGTCTTCTTTAGGCTCCATAATCTGACACGTATTTGATAGGTCAGTTTTAATTAACATGGTTTTCATATAATGATTATTATTGATGAGTTTACATGAAAGAGAGGAGGCAGGTGTATAAGTGATTGTTGGCACTGAGAGCCATGAGTTGCCTCTCTCTTGCAAGTTAGGAAAAGGACTGTCATGGGCTGACATATCGCTATGCCTGGCTGGGAACTTAGAAGGTTCCACCATCAGTCCAGAATCACTGCTCTGTAATGGAAGCGTGATGTGGTTCTGCGAAGTAGATGTAGTTGGAGTAGCAAAGTCCTCAACGTGGCCAGTTACTTGAGTGTAGCTGCTATCAGAGTGCCAATTAAAAATGCTCAACTTTTTTAAAACATCAGGTCAGTTTGTCTAACTGATATTGCTGATGGGGTAGGTAAGCCACATGGAGATAGCACACTTGTACTAGCGAATATCTGGCTGGTATGAGGCTTTTGTACGAAAGGCACACTTAAACTTGGGGAAGCTGGAAATGTGCTCTCTCCACTCATTTCTGGAAGAAATTCAGAATTATGACCATCTTTTTTGACACCTGCTTTAGCATGCTTCTTGTTATCTTGAACTAATGAAGATATTGGAGACACATTGTTAATTCCAACTCTTCTTTGCATTCTTACTAAAAGTTGGGGATGGCCTCTCTTAAAATTTGGATTATNTCCACTCATTTCTGGAAGAAATTCAGAATTATGACCATCTTTTTTGACACCTGCTTTAGCATGCTTCTTGTTATCTTGAACTAATGAAGATATTGGAGACACATTGTTAATTCCAACTCTTCTTTGCATTCTTACTAAAAGTTGGGGATGGCCTCTCTTAAAATTTGGATTATAGTATGTCTGTAACTAAAATCAAAGAATTAAATTATTTAGTTTCTTTAAAAACCAAGGTAAAACTGACAAAGTTAAGTCATAAAAATGCATTCCTTTAATGGAACCAACGAAATAACATCAAATAAAATACCTCTGTTAGTAGTTTTAACAGGTAACATGTTAGAAAGAATATGCTCAACGAAAGATATGTTGTATATATACAGTAAGTAACACTTTAAGTAGCTTCAGAACTTGTGTCTGGTTTCAAGTGGCTAGGAAA